>VDFB02289737.1:143218-265890 GCA_007258455.2 Sequoia sempervirens | reverse complement strand
CCTTTTGGCCACCTCATTTACACCTCACCTCCTCTTAGCCACTTCACCATCCACATGTCAAGATGTGAGGGCTTGTGAGTTCTCAACCCACCATAGCCCTTCATCTTGACCTTGTTGGATGAATCTCAATCGTTGAATTCTCTAGAGAATTCAAATTCTTCTATAAATCCCCCCTCCTCAAGGGCATTTTCAACACTTAGCCATTTTGCAACTAAATGCTGCCATTTTGTGCACTCATTTAGCCATCAATTTCATCCATCTTCATTTGCATCCAAGCACATAGTCAAATCCTCCATTTAGCCACATCAAGAGCCATCAAGGAGCATACATATCAATCCAAATCAAGGGCCAACCAAGGAGTTTCAGCTGCAAGGAGGAAGGTATAACCATTTATCTTCATTTAACATTTTTCTCTTTGTATTTTCAAATTCCTTAGGCTAATCATGAGGTGTTTCATTATGTTTTCCATTGCATTTTAATTTCTTAGAATGGGTTAGACATTTTGGATATCACAATTATATGTGCATACACACACATACAAGGATAATAAATTAATTGTAAGTTAGAACCCTTGATAAAGTATTGAGCTAAATATGATGAAATATTATAGATAAATATATACACCTAGTGAATATTAAATAAGATGAAATTACAATGCACCTCAAATATGACATGAGGTAGACTTAAACTATTGTGATGTTTTTGATATGGAGCTAGTATTGAAAATATAGAATGTGATATGATGTTAGAATCATGGAAAACCATAAATAAAATTGTATAGAATATTGGGACACAATCATACTACTATGATCCAATCCAAGTTGTATGAAATGATTCTGATGTCACATTCCTATCATATTAACTAGATATGAGGCTTCTATACCTACACAAGAAACATGTATGATGGATATCTACATAAAGAAAACTTCAGTGGTGATAAGAAGTGCTACTAGGTGAATCATTATAGTAATATAGAAGAGCAAGCAACTTCTTTGTTACGTAATTAAGCCCTATGAATAAGTTGATAATGATAAATTTACATAGGAATAATAGGGGTGTTGGTCAGTGACATGAGTAAGTTGCTACTTGGGACCATTTAAAGAGTTTTTTTAATTTTTCTAAGAGTGATGAGGGATTTAATGACACACAACCAATGTGACACAATTAGGTTCCTAGTTCTTAAGCATGCATAATTTGCACTTGTAGATTGAGGTCCAAACCCATACATGCAAAATACTAGCAAGGGCGTAAAGCTTGTGAGCATTTTTGCTCTATATATAAGAATTTTAAATTTTTGAAACAAAAGATGAACTTTCAAGTTCATTATCTATTCTAGGGAACATAATCATAGATGCAATCTAATCTAAGACCAACATTATTTTAAAAATAAATCATGGATATTTTGAGCATAATGATATAGTATAACAAAATGTTACATAGTGAATGCATTAAAAAAACTAAAAGAATGTGCTAAAATGATACTCTAAAATCATCAACACAAAATAACTTAAAATGAGTGGAAAATATATAAGAATAAACAATTTTCTCTTTTAAGAAACCAACTTTTTTTCAATTAAAAATTAATATTAATAATCTAAATTAATATAATATATATAATTTATAAATTTAATAAATAATTAAACATTAAAACATGAAATAAATTTTTTATTTTAAAACTGAAATACAAATATAAAATCATTCGTAAAAACTTAACTTTTTATTCTATTATGTATGAAATGCATAATAAAATACAATTCTTACAAATATAAATTAAGCAAAACTAATTTACTAGTTGGTAGGTCACATATAGTGTGAGATTTGAGTCTAATTGTCACAAAACAAGTTTCACCTGCCATTTAATAGTAAAGTCCTCCAAAATATCATGTGAAAGCCTCCAAAATCTCACTTATCATTTAAAAGCCGCATACATATTGATTTGTCAACTAGATGGGAACATTCTATTTTCATGTTTTTTTCATTTTGACGACAACTTTCCTTTTTCATTTGCATTGCTTTATGTTTAAAATTCGCATACAAATATTTCAAAATCAAATAATACGCAATTTCTTTAAAGAAAAATCTAAATTTGTCGAAAAATCTAGATTTGTGTAAGTTTATTTAATTTCTTTGTTTAACACTAATTATTAATTGTTTAATCTATAGACATCCATACACAAACACATACTCTCTAATAACATACATATAATTTGTGGAGATAATCCTCCAACCTCCTTTAGATGCAAGTGTTAATATAATAATTATTTTAACTATTGACGACCGAAGTGATAAAGTGAGGTGGAACGTCTTTCCTCTCTCACTATTCTATACATCCAATTCTAAATTTCCGTGTTAAACTCACTTTCCCGTGTCCAATCCTAAATTTCCACCGTCATGATGCTTCGTTCATTTTTTTCTCATCTTTGACTACTGAAAGGGAACGCAAGACTTCCTTCCCGTGTTGGAAACGTAATACGCATGTCTCTGCTTATATAAACTCACTTTCCCTTCCTCATTACTCAATCTTCTCCCCATTACTCAAATCTATCCATTCAACTTTTGGTAGGTACACATACATTTCTTTTTGCTGGGCCTTTTTCTATTTTTTTTTTAAAATCCAGACAATTCTTGTTTAATTTGGATTATCCAGTCTCTAACCAACATTGTTGTTGTTGCAGATGAAATTATCTGAATTCTTGCCATGGATGAATTCTTCTCGGCTATACTCTGCTTGTTTGCATTTACATGCTGTTACCAGATGATAAGCTGCAATATCCAATGCCTTCCTCATGAAAGAGATGCTCTTCTTTCATTCAAGAACCAATTTCACTCGGCACCTCTACTGCGTTCATGGCAGGGCTTCAATTGCTGCGAATGGAGGGGTGTTGAATGTAGCTCCCACACCTCAAATGTTATCAAACTCCATCTTGCCAATCACACGCACAATGTGAACTATTACTGGCTTGATGAGAAAAATGGCAGACTTGCTAAAGATTTGTTCCAATTAAAACAGCTCCAACATTTAGATCTAAGCTTCAATGGTTTGACTGGTGTTCTACCCAAAGGTATTTTCATGTTTTACGAAGCAATTCGTCATAATTTCTGTTTTAATCTTTCTTTTACAGTATTTTGAATGTTCTTCGTTGTTATTTTAACATGTAGGCCTATTTGCCCTGCAAGAGTTGAGACATCTAGATTTGAGCTTCAACTATTTTGAAGGTGAAATACCAAAGCAATTTGCCTCCTTGCACAACTTAGCTTATCTCAGCTTGTCCATGGCCGGGTTCAATGGTACAATTCCCTACCAATTAGGGAATCTCTCTCAGCTGGAGCTTTTGGACCTATCTGTTATAGATGTGGTTGAATTTGGAACAGCAGCATATGTTGTGTCAGGGGTTTGAGAGTCCAACACCAGGGATGCAGGGAAATCACCCTCGCGACCGAGTGTAGTCCTATCTTGGGGCTCGCACCAGTGTTCCAATAAGGTGAATGCGCTAGGGAGTGGAACTCATACTATGGAGCGCAATTTGGATTCAACAAAGGAGTTCGAGCTAAGTCGGACACCCTGGGGGTGGACACAGTCCTAAAAGTGGACTCATCGGAGGTCACAACTAAGTGAGTACAAGACAAGACACAAATTGGGGACCTAGGTCGAGCTAATCGGATCCCCAGCGTAGTGCATGACTTAAGGAGGAAATTGGGGGCTTCGCCCATTCCTTAGTGTCATCCTACCACCTGCTGGGATTCGTACTAATAGCTTATATAGGGGAGCATAGACATCCCCGACGTAGTTGAAATCACTACACCCAGATTATCGCCAACAAGCCCTCAAAGCAAAGGTTCATACTGCATTAAATGCTCCTAGTGCAGAGAGTTCCAAAAAGTGCATAAGCAAGCACCGTGTTGAGGTCAGCCTCATCCCTACAAGAGGGACTAGGGCTATGGACAGGGTAAGCCATTGTGTAGCTCGATCGGGAGAATGCGACACTCCTCCTAGAAGATCAACAGAGATTAGCATTAGCAACAAGTTCTAGTCAGAAGTAGAACAGGGATCAAAGGTCATGTGAAGGGGTCATCAGAACCTGAAGAGTGTCGTGTTCCTAGGGGTAGTTGTTCAGTGAGTCAGAGACTCATTGTTTGTAACCAGTCTTGTGGGAGTAACAAAGACTCTCTTTTATTGTAATTGAGCCAGAGGCTTTTTAAGACAACAAAGCTAGTTATTTACCCTACATTCGGATCAACAGCCGCTCAGTTGAGGATTCGTGAATACTGCCGATTCTAGTGCGATCCCATGCTAGAGTCGTGATTACCATTCCGCCGCAAAAGAAAGAAAGCTCAGTGTTTTTAAGTGAAGGCGTAATCCAGATCTGTCCCAAAGAGCTAGCATCCTTCGGAGTAGCTCGAGTAAGCAGAAAATGGTGTCACAAGCCGGTTAGGAAAGTGTGCTATTTCAGTGCAAAAGTTATCCCCCTGACAGTTGGTATCAGAGCCTAGTCTCTCGATACGCCGAGTGGAGGTTTATAGAAAAGAAACCTTGAGCCAGTTAATTCCACGTCGATGAGGACAGCATCAGAAGGTCTGGGAGGCTCCGATTGAGAGCGCATCCCTCATGGGGAAGAAAGTCCCCATGTAGATTAGAATCTACAAGATGAGCAGTCACCAAGAGCACGGGCAAGGTTCAACATGAATCCCCGTCGCTTCAAGACAAGAACGAAGGATTGGTTAAGTGATCTGAAAGATCGAGTGTTGGAAATAGAAGAAGTCAGTTCGGCATACCGCATTAGCCAGTTGGAGGCGGAAGTCTCTACACTGCAGAATCAAGTAAGGGCTGGGATCAGAGAACAATAGAGGATGGAAGACGATATGAAGTTCGTAAAGACCCTCATCATGACGATGTCTCAGGGAGGCATCAGCTCTGCTCTCCCAGCTAAACATCCATCAGAATACAACGGACAACGGGACAATAAGGTCCTAGAGAACTACTTTTGGGACATGGATCAATATCTTGACACAATGTCGGGCTTGTCAGAAGAAGCCAAGGTCAAGACTGTCGTGACCTACCTTACAGATGTGGTGAAGCTCTGGTGGAGAAACAGAGTGGATGATCTAAAGAAGGGAAAGCTAGTGCCAGTGGTAGATACCTGGGCCAAGCTCCAAGAAGCATTAAGAGTATAGTTTAAACTCGAGAACTCATCTTGGACTGCCAGGATGCAACTCATGGATCTGAAATATGTCGGTAAGATGAGAGACTATATCAAGGCATTTACCAGTCTAATGTTAGAAATCAAGGACATGTCTGAGCAAGATCAACTCTTTCAGTTCATGAGAGGTCTACCACTATGGGCTTAGACCGAGCTCAGGCACTCAAATGTGACGACCCTGGATGTAGTTGTCACCGCAGCAGACCGATTGACCAACTACAGCAGGGAGTCAAACAAAGAATCAGGAGGCCAGCAGAAATTCAAGAAGAAGACTTAGTTGGTGCTGAAGGACAGCAAGGACCTAGCAAAGGCAGGACCGAGTACTTCAACGAAGGCTAGTGGAAACCAGAAAAAGAGTTCTGGAAAGGATTCAACAAAAGGATCTGGAGGAGGATCGAAGAACACTACCAAGACACCTGGTACATGCTTCATATGTAACAAAGGAGCCCATTGGGCTAGAGAATGTCCAGAGAGACAGAGGCTAAACAGTGCAGAAGGTTCAGCAGAGCAGGATGGATCAGCTACAAAGTTGGGAGTTGTTCAGTTGCACGCACTCAATGCATCGACATCAGGTCAGTCGAAGACCACTGTGGCCAAACCAATGGATAAACATAAGTTGTGCTTCATGGATGCACGCCTAGACGGAAGAGGCATAGTTGCATTGGTGGATTCAGGGGCCACCCACAACTACATTTCGACTAAGAAAGCCAAAGCAATGGGACTCAAGGTGCAACCAGGCACGAGTACCTTTAAGGCTGTCACCTCACCAGCATAGAAGATCAGTGGTATCATCCGGGATGTACCCACAATAGTTGGGAGTTGGCACAGTAAGATGGATATGATGGCCATAGAAATGGAGGACTTTGAATTGATCATAGGCTAAGAGTTCTTAAGGCTCAAAAAAGTAGCAGTAATCCCTCACCTTGAAAGTCTCATGTTTATGGACCTAGTTCAGACGAGTCTGATAAAGATGACAGAAAGGAGAGAGAGTGGGAAGAACCAAGTGGTTTCGGCTCTGGGCATGAAAAAGTCAGCAAAGAAGAACAACAAAGAACCAATGTTCTTAGCCGCCTTGCTTAGAGGGTGGGATGAAATGGATGGTGCCACTGAGGGACCCATTTCGCCATATGTCGACGAGATCATATTAGAGTTCGAGGATAGAATACCAGAAAAGCTACCGACAGAACTCCCACCAAGAAGAGTGGTGGACCATCAAATAGAACTACAGCCAGGAGCTAGACCTCTTGCCCAAGCACCATATCGGTTGTCTGGCCCTGAGATGGTTGAGCTTAAGAGGCAGCTAGAAGAGTTACTAGAGGCGGGATACATTAAGCCGTCTCATTCACCATATGGAGCACCAGTATTGTTTCAAAAGAAGAAAGATGGAACACTGAGGTTATGCATAGACTTCAGGGCGCTCAACAAGCTCACCATCAAAAACAACTATCCCTTACCATTAATAGCAGACTGCTTCGATCACCTAGCAGGGGTGAAGGTTTTCACAAAGTTGGATTTAAAGCGGGGCTACTATCAGGTCAGGATTGCAGCAGGGGATGAAGAAAAGGTGAACTGTGTGACCACATATGGGTCATACGAA
Organism: Sequoia sempervirens; assembly: GCA_007258455.2. Lineage (NCBI taxonomy): Eukaryota > Viridiplantae > Streptophyta > Pinopsida > Cupressales > Cupressaceae > Sequoia > Sequoia sempervirens. The sequence continues at coordinate 259,095 of VDFB02289737.1, read as the reverse complement.
TTTATGGTCATGCCCTTTGGGTTGTGCAACACTCCGGCGACCTTTTGCACACTTATGAATGATGTGTTCTAGCCGCTATTGGATAAGTCAGTGGTGGTCTATCTAGATGATATCCTGGTGTACAACAAGACCATGGAGAAACATAAGGTTCACCTGGCGGAGGTGTTTGAGTTGCTCCAGGAGCACCAACTCTTCGTTAAAAAGGAAAAATGTGTTTTCGCCCAAGAGGAAGTCCACTTCCTTGGCCATATCGTGGGAAAAGGTTTGATCAAGCCAGATCCAGAAAAGCTCCAAGCAATTAGGGATTGGGAGCCACTTAAGAATATTCAAGAAGTGAGGCAGTTTTTCAGCTTGACAAATTACTACCATAAGTTTGTAGCGGGATACAGCAAGATTGTGGCCCCGTTGACAAACCTCTTGAAGAAGGACAAAAAATGGAACTGGTCGATAAGTGCAGGACACGTTCGAAGTTACTCAAGGAGAAGCTCACCATGGAACTAGTGCTTGCTCTACCGACTTTGTAAGCCTTTTGAGGTAAAGTGATGCATCGACTATGCAAGGGGGGGTGTTCTTATGCAAGGACATCCAGTGGCTTTCGAGTCGAGAAAGTTGAAGGATAGAGAAAGGATTTATCCCGCCCATGAAAAGGAGATGATAGGGATCATATATTATCTTTGAACATGGAGGCACTACTTATTGGGTGCATTAATCGTTGTCAAGACAGATAATATCAGTTCAACATACTTCAAGACGCAGGCAAAGCTCACACCAAAGCAGTCTAGATGGCAGGAATTTCTAGCCGAGTTCGATTATGAGATCCAATACAACCCTGGAAAGCAAAATGTTGTGGTGAATGCACTGAGCAGAAAAGTGCAGTTAATGGCAGTAGAGGGTGAGTCAGAAAGTGATGAGCGCAACGCAAGTCAGGTGACTCTCTCAGCAGAAATGGTTGAGAACATCAAGTAGGGCTTTGTGGAAGATCCTCAAGCTGTAGCTCTGTGGAAGCAGTGCAAGGAAGGGAAGACTTGGAAGTTCAGTGATCATAATGGTATCATGGTATTTACCCAAAATAGAGTCTATGTTCCCAGATACAAGAGTTTGCACCGAGACCTAATGTACGAGTGTCATGACACCTAGGACAAAAGAGGACTCTTGCACTCTTGGAAAGAGGGTTCTATTGGTCGATGATGCGGAAGGATGTAGACGACTATGTCCGAAGTTGCCTCATTTGTAAGTAGGACAAGGTTGTGACACAGGCACCAGCAGGCTTGCTCCAACCCCTACCAGTTTCGATTCGACCTTGGGCCAGTATATCAATGGATTTCATAATAGGACTACCCAATGTCGATGGTTTTTCAAGCATTATGGTTGTATTCAATAGATTCTTGAAGTATGGGATCTTTGTGCCGTGTCAGACACTGTGCATAGTGGAGGTTGTCGCTGACTATTTCTATCAGAACGTGGTAAAGTACTAGGGTGTCCCACTAAGTATCATCAGTGATAGGGATGCCCGATTTACATCAAATTTCTGGATAGAATTGTTTAAGCTCATGGGAACGAAGCTCCTCATATCCACAAGCCATCACCCGGAGACCAACAGCCAGACCGAGTGAGTCAACGTAGTGTTGGAGGATTATTTGAGACACTTTGTGTGGTCGGACCAGTCAAACTGGTCGAAGCTTTTGGATTCTGCACAGTTCTGTTACAACTTGTAGAAATCGAGGTCAAGCCAGTATTCACCGTTTCACTTGGCAAGTGGGCAACAATCCTTCACCCCGCATACAATACTCAGTGGATACAGAGGGCCATGCCCTACAGCAGTAGATCATCTCAAGGATTGGCAAGATAGAGTCGACTTGGCTCGCCATCACATGGTTAAGGCTGCAAAAAGAATGAAGGGGTACGCGGACGCAAACAGAAGAGCTGTGGACTTCAAAGTAGAAGACAAGGTACTCCTAAAATTGGATTTGATTCAATTCAAACCACCCAAGGGCTTGAGTCATGCTCTCATAAGAAGGTTCGAAGGGCCTTACGAGATCGTGGAGAAGGTAGGTAAAGTAGCCTACAAGTTGAAGCTTCCAAGTCACATGCGAGTGCACAACGTATTCCATGTGAGCCAGCTCCATCCAATGCATTATGATGCAGAGGATGCAAGTAGAAGCATTCCTAGTAGGGGACCAGCGAATGTGTTGGATAAGCCCAACATGCAGATACAGGAGATACTTGTAGTGAAGGAGCGCAGATTCGGCAACTACAGGTGGCAGGAGTTCTTGGTACATTGACAAGGCCAGCCCAGGGATGATGCAACATGGGAAAAAGTAGAAAGCCTGTGGAAGTTTGAAGATCAGGTCTTGGAGTTCCTCCAAAGGGACTCCCAGGCACAGTTTTAAGCCTCGAAAGAAAGTCAAGCACATTCTCTGAACCAGTCCATCAAGGTGATTTGTGTGCAAGCATCAGGGACATCGCCTAGTTTTAAGTGGGGGAGAATGTGAAAGGTTTGAGAGTCCAACACCAGGGACGCAGGGAAATCACCCTCGCGACCGATTGCAGTCCTATCCTAGGGCTCACACCAGTGTTCCAATAAGGTGAACACGCTGGGGAGTGGAACTCATACCGTGGAGCGCAAGTAGGATTCAACAAAGGAGTTCGAGCTAAGCCGGACACCCTGGGGGTAGACGTAGTCCTAAAAGTGGACTCATCGGAGGTTGCAACTCAGTGAGTACAAGACAAGACACAAATTGGGGACCTAGGTTGAGCTAATCAGATCCCTAGCGTAGTGCATGACTTAAGGAGGCAATTGGGGGCTTCACTCATTCCTCGGTGTCATCCTATCGTCTGCTAGGATTTGTACTAATAGCTTATATAGGGGAGCATAGACATCTCCGATGTAGTTGAAATCACTACACCTAGATTATCGCCAACAAACCCTCAAAGCGAAGGTTCATACTGCATTGAATGCTCCCAGTGCAGAGAGTTCCAAAAAGTGCATAAGCAAGCGCCGCATTGAGGTCAGCCTCATCCCTACAAGGGGTACCAGGGTTGTGGACAGGGTAAGCCATCGTGTAGCTCGATTGGGAGAACGCGACACTCCTCCTAGAAGATCAATAGAGATCAGCATCAGAAACAACAAGTTCTAGTCAGAAGTAGAACAAGGATCAGAGGTCACATGAAGGGGTCATCAGAACCTAAAGAGTGTCGTGTTCAGTGAGTCAGGGACTCATTGTTTGTAACCAGTCTTGTGGGAGTAACAAAGACTCTCTTTTATTGTAATTGAGCTAGAGGCTTTTTAAGACAATAAAGCTAGTTTTTTACCCTACATTTGGATCAGCAGCTGCCCGGTTGAGAATTCGTGAATACCGCTGGTTCTAGTGCGATCTCGTACTAGAGTTGTGATTACCATTTCACTGCAAAAGAAAGAGAGCTCAATGTTTTTAAGTGAAGGCGTAATCTGAATCCATCCCAAAGAGCTAGCATCCTTTGGAGTAGCTTGAGAATCAGAAAACGGTGCTGTAGGCCAGTTAGGAAAGTGTGTTATTTCAGTGCAAAAGCTAGCCCCCTGACATAGGTTTCCCTTCCCAACATGACTTTACTCCCTAGTCCGCTTTTATTCTATACCTCATGATCATGCCATGACTTCATTCCCTTCTCCTTTCAGGCTATCAGACTTGTCCATCCCATCATACCTCCCTGCCAAACGTTGTTCCTTCAAGGGCCTTTGTCGAAGAGTCAAACTTCTTCTCATCAGCATGCCTCCCTTCCGAACCTTGTTCCTTGATTTGTGGTATGAGTCGCAGGGTATCCTTGATGCCCCAACTCTAACACTCTTTCCATTTTTCTCTGCTCATCTCACCTACCTCTTTGCATGACTAGACAACCATTACTGCACAGGGTGATGATACATCTTTTGAAAGGATTGCAGATACAAAAACATTATTTAATATTGAGGATGTGGCTCCACATGTACACTGTCAGGGGGCTAGATTTTGCACTGAAATAGCACACTTTCCTAACCGGACTGCGGCACCATTTTCTGCTTACTCGAGCTACTCTGAAGGATGCTAGCTCTTTGGGATGGATCCTGATTATGCCTTCAATTAAAAACACCGAGCTCTCTTTCTTTTGCAGCGGAATGGTAATCACAACTCTAGCACAAGATCGCACTAGAACTGGCGGTATTCACGAATCCTCAACCGGGTGGCTGCTGATCCGAATGTAGGGTAAATAACTAGCTTTATTGTTTTAAAAAGCCTTTGGCTCAATTACAATAAAAGAGAGTCTTTGTTACTCCCACAAGACTGGTTACAAACAATGAGTCCCTGACTCACTGAACAACTACCCCTAGGAACACGACACTCTTCAGGGTCTGATGACCCCTTCACGTGACCTCTGATCCCTGTTCTATTTCTGACTAGAACTTGTTGTTGCTAATGCTGATCTCTGTTGATCTTCTAGGAGGAGCGTCGCATTCTCCCAATCGAGCTACATGACGACTTACCATGTCCACAGCCCTGGTCCCCCTTGTAGGGACGAGGCTGACCTCAACGCAGTGCTTGCTTATGCACTTTTTGGAACTCTCTACACTGGGAGCATTCAATGCAGTATGAACCTTCACTTTGAGGCCCTGTTGGCGATAATCTGGGTGTAGTGATTTCAACTACGTCGGGGATGTCTATGCTCCCCTATATAAGCTATTAGTACGAATCCCAGCAGGCGGTAGGATGACACCGAGTAATGGGTGAAGCCCCCAATTTCCTCCTTAAGTCATGCACTATGTTGGGGATCTTATTAGCTCGACCCAGGTCCCCAATTTGTGTCATGTCTTGTACTCACTGAGTTGTGACCTATGATGAGTTCACTTTTAGGACTGCATCCACCCCCAGGATGTCCGGCTTAGCTCGAACTCCTTTGTTGAATCCGACTTGCGCTCCATGATATGAGTTCCACTCCCCAGCACATTCACCTTATTCAAACACTGGTGCGAGCCCCAGGATAGGACTGCACTCGGTGGCGAGGGTGATTTCCCTGTGTCCCTAGTGTTGGACTCTCAAACCCCTAACATTCTCCCCCACTTAAAAGTAGGTGACGTCCCCGATGCCTGCACACAAATCACCTAGATGGATTGGTGTGAAGAATGCACCCGACTTTCTTTCGGGGCTTAAAATTGTGCCTGGGAGTCCCTTTGGAGGAACTCCAAGACCTGATCTTAGCTCGAACTCCTTTGTTGAATCCGACTTGCGCTCCACGATATGAGTTCCACTCCCCAGCACATTCACCTTATTCGAACACTGGTGCGAGCCCCAGGATAGGACTGCACTCAGTGGCGAGGGTGATTTCCCTGTGTCCCTGGTGTTGGACTCTCAAACCCCTAACATTCTCCCCCACTTAAAACTAGGTGACGTCCCCGATGCCTGCACACAAATCACCTAGATGGATTGGTGCGAAGAATGCACCCGAATTTCTTTCGGGGCTTAAAACTGTGCCTGGGAGTCCCTTTGGAGGAACTCCAAGACCTGATCTTCAAACTTCCACAAGCTTTCTGCTTTTTCCCATCTTGCATCATCCCTGGGCTGGCCCTGCCAATGTACCAAGAACTCCTGCCACCTGTAGTTGTCGAATCTGCGCTCCTTCACTGCAAGTATCTCCTATATCTGCACGTTGGGCTTATCCAACACATTCGTTGGTCCCCTGCTAGGAATGCTTCTACTTGCATCCTCTGCATCATAATGCATTGGATGAAGCTGGCTCACATGGAATACGTTGTGCACTCGCATGTGACTTGGAAGCTTCAGCTTGTAGGCTACTTTACCTACCTTCTCCATGATCTTGTAAGGCCCTTCGAACCTTCTTATGAGAGCATGACTCAAGCCCTTGGGTGGCTTGAACTAAATCAAATCCAATTTTAGGAGTACCTTGTCTCCTACTTTGAAGTCCATAGCCCTTCTGTTTGCGTCTACGTACCCCTTCATTCTTTCTGCAACCTTAACCATGTGATGGTGAGCCAAGTTGACTCTATCTTGCCAATCCTTGAGATGATCTACTGTTGTAAGGCATGGCCCTCTGTATCCATTGAGTATTGTATGTGGGGTCAAGGGTTGTTGCCTAGTTGCCAAGTGAAATGATGAATACTGGCTTGACCTCAATTTCTGTAAGTTGTAACAGAACTGTGTGGAATCCAAAAGCTTCAGCCAATTTGACTGGTCTGACCACACAAAGTGTCTCAAATAATCCTCCAACACTGTGTTGACTCGCTCGGTCTGGCCGTCGGTCTCTAGGTGATGGCTTGTGGACATGAGGAGCTTCGTTCCCATGAGCTTAAACAATTATGTCCAGAAATTTGATGTAAACCGGGCATCCCTATCACTGATGATACTTAGTGGGACACCCCAGTACTTTACCACGTTCTGATAGAAATAGTCGGCGGCAACCTCCACTATGCACGGTGTCTGACACGGCACAAAGATCCCATACTTCAAAAATCTATCAACTACAACCATAATGCTTGAAAAACCATCGACGTTGGGTAGTCCTATTATCAAATCCATTGATATACTGGCCCAAGGTCAAATCAGAACTGGTAGGAGTTGGAGCAAGCCTATTGGTGCCTGCATCACAACCTTGTCCTACTGACAAATGAGGCAACTTCGAACATAGTTGTCTACATCCTTCCGCATCATCGGCCAATAGAACCCTCTTTCCAAGAGTACAAGAGTCCTCTTTTGTCCTAGGTGTCCTGCCCACAAGGTGTCATGACACTTGTACATTAGGTCTCGGCGCAAACTCTTGTATCTGGGAACATAGACTCTATTCTGGGTAAATACCATGATACCATTCTGATCACTGAACTTCTGAGTTTTCCCTTCCTTGCACTGCTTCCACAGAGCTACAGCTTGAGGATCTTCCACCAAGCCCTGCTTGATGTTCTCAACCATTTTTGCTGAGAGAGTCACCTAACTTGCGTTGCGCTCATCACTTTCTGACTCACCCTCTACTGCCATTAACTGCGCTTTTCTGCTTAGTGCATCCGCCACAACATTCTGCTTTCCAGGGTTGTATTGGATCTCATAATCTAACTCGGCTAGAAATTCCTGCCATCTAGCCTGCTTTGGTGTGAGCTTCGCATGTGTCTTGAAGTATGTTGAACTAATATTATCTGTCTTAACAATGATCGGTGTGCCCAATAAGTAGTGCCTCCACGTTCGAAGACAATGTATGATCCCTGTCATCTCCTTTTCATGGGCGAGATAGATCCTTTCTCTATCCTTCAACTTTCTTGACTTGAAAGCCACTGGATGCCCTTGCATAAGAACACCCCTAACTGCATAGTCCGATGCATCACTTTGCACCTCAAAAGGCTTACTGAAGTCAGGTAGAGCAAGCACTAGTTCCGTGGTGAGCTTCTCCTTGAGTAACTCGAATGTTGTCCTACACTTATCTTACCAGTTCCATTTTCGGTCCTTCTTTAAGAGGTTTGTCAACGGGGACGCAATCTTGTTGTATCCCGCTACAAACTCACGGTAGTAGTTTGTCAAGCCCAAAAATTGCCTCACTTCGTGAATATTTTGAAGCGGCTCCCAATCCCTAATTGCTTGGAGCTTTTATGGATCTGGCCTGATCAAACCTTTGCCCACGATATGGCCAAGGAAGTGGACTTCCTCTTGGGCGAAAACACATTTTTCCTTTTTAACGAAGAGTTGGTGTTCCCAGAGCAACTCAAACACCTCCGCCAGGTGAACCTTATGTTCCTCCATGGTCTTCCTGTACACCAGGATATCATCCAGATACACCACCACTGACTTATCCAATAGCGGTCGGAACACGTCATTCATAAGTGTGCAAAAGGTCGCCGGAGCGTTGCATAGCCCAAAGGGCATGACCATAAATTCGTATGACCCATATCTGGTCACATAGTTCACCTTTTCTTCATCCCCTGCTGCAATCCTGACCTAATAGTAGCCCTGCTTTAAATCCAACTTTGTGAAAACCTTCGCCCCTGCTAGGCGATCGAAGCAGTCTGCTATTAATGGTAGGGGAGACTTGTTCTTGATAGTGAGCTTGTTGAGCGCCCTGAAGTCTACGCATAGCCTCAATGTTCCGTCTTTCTTCTTTTGAAACAATACTGGCACTCCATATGGTGAACAAGATGGCTTAATGTATCTCACCTCTAGCAACTCCTCTAGCTGCCTCTTAAGCTCAACCATCTCAGGGCCAGACAACCGATATGGTGCCTGGGCAGGAGGTCTAGCTCCTAGCTGCAGTTCAATTCGATGGTCCACCACTCTTCTCAGTAGGAGTTTTGTCGATAGCTTTTTTGGCATTATGTCCTCAAACTCTAATATGATCTCGTCGACATCTGGTGGAACGGGTGCCTCAGTGACACCATCCATTTCATCCCACCCTCCGAGCAAGGCAGCTAAGAATATTGGTTCTTTGTTGTTCTTCTTTGTCGACTTCTTCATGCCCAGAGCCGAAACCACTTGGTTCTTCCCACTTTGTCTCCTTTTTGTCATCTTTACTAGACTCGTCTGAACTGGATCCATAAACATGACACTTTCCAGGTGAGGGATTACTGCTACTTTTCCAAGCCTTAAGAACTCTTGTCCTAGGATCAATTCAAAGTCCTCCATTTCTATGGCCATCATATCCATCTTATTGTGCCAACTCCCAACTGTTGTGGGCACATCCTGGATGATACCACTGATCTTCTGTGCTGGTGAGGTGACAGCCTTAAAGGTACTCATGCCTGGTTGCACCTTGAGTCCCATTGCTTTAGCTTTCTTAGCCGAAATGTAGTTGTGGGTGGCCCCTAAATCCACCAATGCAACAATGCCTATTCTGTCTAGGCGTGCATCCACGAAGCACAACTTATGCTTATCCATTGGTTTGGCCGTTGTGGCCTTCGACTGACCTGATGTGGACGCATTGAGCACGTGCAACTGAACAACTCCCAACTTTGTAGTTGATCCATCTTGCTCTGCTGAACCTTCTGAACTGTTTAGCCTCTGTCTCTTTGGACATTCTCTGGCCCAATGGGCTCCTTTGTTACAGATGAAGCATGTACTAGGTGTCTTGGTAGTGTTCTTCAATCCTCCTCCAAATCCTTTTGTCGAATCCTTTCTAGAACTTTTTTTCTGGTTTCCGCTGGCCTTCGTTGAAGTACTCGATTTTGCCTTCGCTAGGTCCTTGCTGTCCTTCGACATCGACTGAGTCTTCTTCTTGAATTTTTGCTGGCCTCCCGATTCTTTGTTTGACTCCCTGTTGTAGTCAGTCAATCGGTCTGTCGTGGTGATAGCTACATTTAGGGTCATCACATTTGAGTGCCTGAGCTCAGTCTGAGCCCATAGTGGTAGACCTCTCATGAACTGAAAGAGCTGATCTTGCTCAGACATGTCCTTGATTTCTAACATTAGATTGGTAAATGCCTTGATATAGTCTCACATCTTACCGACATATTTCAGATCCATGAGTTGCATCCTGGTAGTCCAAGAGTTCTCGAGTTTAAACTGCACTCTCAATGCTTCCTGGAGCTTGGCCCAGGTATCTACCACTGGCACTAGCTTTCCCTTCTTTAGATCATCCACTATGTTTCTCCACCAGAGCTTCGCTGCATCTGTAAGGTAGGTCACGGCAGTCTTGACCTTGGCTTCTTCTGACAAGCCCGACATTGTGTCAAGATACTGATCCATGTCCCAAAAGTAGTTATTTAGGACCTTATCGTCCCATTGTCCGTTGTATTCTGATGGACGTTTAGCTGGGAGAGCAGAGCTGACGCCTCCCTGAGACATCGTCATGACAAGGGTCTTTACAAACTTCATATTGTCTTCCATCCTCTATTGTTCTCTGATCCCAACCCTTACCTGATTCTGTAGTGTAGAGACTTCCACCTCCAACTGGCTAATGCGATATGCCGAACCGACATCTTATATTTCCAACACTCAATCTTCCAGATCACTTAACCAGTCCTTCGTCCTTGTCCTCAAGCGATGGGGATTCATGTTGAACCCTGCCCGTGCTTTTGGTGATTGCTCATCTTGTAGATTCTGATCTACACGAGGACTTTCTTCCCCATGAGGGATGCGCTCTCCATTGGAGCCTCCCGAACCTTCTGATGTTGTCTTCACCGACATGGAATTAACTGGCTCGAGGTTTCTTTTCTATAAACCTCCACTCGATGTATCGAGAGACTAGGCTCTGATACCAACTGTCAGAGGGCTAGCTTTTGCACTGAAATAGCACACTTTCCTAACCGGCATGCGGCACCGTTTTCTGCTTACTCGAGCTACTCCAAAGGATGCTAGCTCTTTGGGACAGATCCGGATTACGCCTTCACTTAAAAACACGGAGCTCTCTTTCTTTTGCGGCGGAATGGTAATCACGACTCTAGCACAGGATCGCACTAGAACCGGCGGTATTCACAAATCCTCAACCGAGCGGCTGCTGATCCGAATGTAGGGTAAATAACTAGCTTTATTGTCTTAAAAAGCCTCTGGCTCAATTACAATAAAAGAGTCTTTGTTACTCCCACAAGACTAGTTACAAACAATGAGTCCCTGACTCACTGAACAACTACCCCTAGGAACACGACACTCTTCAGGTTCTGATGACCCCTTCACGTGACCTCTGATCCCTGTTCTACTTCTGACTTGAACTTGTTGTTGCTGATGCTGATCTCTGTTGATCTTCTAGGAGGAGCGTCGCGTTCTCCCAATCGAGCTACATGATGGCTTACCCTGTCCATAGCCCTGGTCCCCCTTGTAGGGACAAGGCTGACCTCAACGTGGCACTTGCTTATGCACTTTTTGGAACTCTCTGCACTGGGAGCATTCAATGCAGTATGAACCTTCGCTTTGAGGGCTTGTTGGTGATAATCTGGGTGTAATGATTTCAACTACATCGGGGATGTCTATGCTCCCCTATATAAGCTATTAGTACGAATCCCAGCAGGTGGTAGGATGACACCGAGGAATGGGCGAAGCCCCCAATTTCCTCCTTAAGTCATGCACTACGCTGGGGATCCGATTAGCTCGACCCAGGTCCCCAATTTGTGTCCTATCTTGTACTCACTGTGTTGCGACCTCCGATGAGTCCACTTTTAGGACTGCGTCCACCCCCAAGGTGTCCGGCTTAGCTTGAACTCCTTTGTTGAATCCGACTTGCGCTCCACGGTATGAGTTCCACTCCCCAGTGCGTTCACCTTATTGGAACACTGGTGCGAGCCCCAAGATAGGACTGCACTCGGTCGCGAGGGTGATTTCCCTGCGTCCCTGGTGTTGGACTCTCAAACCCCTGACATACACCCTATTGTGCAAAGGCCTACCGACTTGGTAGAGTTCTTAATTTCTTAAAAATATTAAAAAGGGGGATTTTCTACTTACCTCCTCCATTCTTTTGATGAGATTGCACACCCTCTTCCTTTTGTCTTCTTCAAATCTGCTTGTTTATGCATTCCAAGGAACTTATAGTTCTGCTCACCTACCCAGTGTTAACAAATTGCCAAAGTCTAGGTTTAGATTGTTTGTCCAATTGTTTTTTATGAAGGGTATTTGAATCTATCTTAGACATTACTATTTCAAGATCTCTGAGCTCCAATATCAATCTGAATTGTATTAAATTCTATGTCCCACAGTAAATTACTATAGAATTAATGGTTTACAATAACTTAATATAATCAATGTGCTTAAATGGTTTATTACCTATTAGCAAGAAATTCAACACCTTCATTCTTCTCCTTCGCCCCCAAGAGTGAGATCGCTGCTCAGAATCCCAATTTTCAGCTACAGGTCAATGTTTCCTTAACTTCCAGAGTGTCACTGGGCAAGTATAGTTACAGAAATTAAGGCTGAAAATTAGCAAGTCAAGAGGGACATACATTCAGATCAGTCCTCATTTCGGCACCAAGCAAGGAAGGGGATTACCATCAGCCAAAACAACTGCAGATTTCAACTCCAGGTCGCCAACCAATTTCTAATCATCTCCAGATCCAAACGCCTTCACAGCAGAATTGGAACCATCAAAAGTTGGCGCTGCAGCACGAGGTAGCTGAAGTATCCTAACAGGACCAAACATATTTTCCTGAGTAACTTATTCTGTCTAAACCAGACATAACCCTAGGGCATCACTCAGGTGTATCAAAGATCCAACATTCGCATATTCAGGAGGTACTATCCCTCCCTACACAGTGAAGTCTGCCTTCTCCAACATTGCCAGATAAATCTGACTGCAGTGATCGAACTAATGAACAACAACCTACTCGCTGGTAATCCTTATTGTACTACAGTTGTAATCTGAGGGCATACTAATGGACGACATTGTTGTAAGAATATTTTATTCTTTCCAGATCTGAATCAGCTGAATATCTACAGAATTGACCGTGAGTTGATTTCTTTAAACTTGAGAGCACTGAATGAGCGTAATCGCCACAAATCTAATTAGTCTTTTCTAGACTTACAGTTTTCTGATTACCATTTACTAGGGTTTAACAATCATTCAAAACAGTTATTTGATCTCCTTTGAATTCGGATTCTAAGACCTAACCCTAGGGATATAACATAGAAGAAGCTTAACGCTATAGGGATCACATTCAACAGTGTAGAGGCATGCAAGAATAATGATAGGAATTGAGGAATGTCCTTGGAAATCTCGTGAAGGCTCTTATAAACAGCCTAATGCCATGGTCTAATCTAGAAGGTGAAAGAAAGCCCAAACATAACAGACAGCATTGGATCTCATGAACCATTTGTACCAATCATAGCATTAAGAGATCATCAGAATGGTCAGCAGAATAGCCAATTTTAACAAGATAAGCAGTGGTGAACAAGCAAGAGCTGCAAGAAACATCAATACCAAAAACCAGAAATAATTCGGTGAAGAAAACAGATTTGGGTAATGAAGAATGTAACAAAATGGTATATGAATCTCAAACTGATAAGGCAGTTTGATTCAAAATTTAGTAATATAGCCATAGAGAATTGCAAAAGGAACCTATACTGTGATGAAGCTGAAAAGTAATTTCACTAAGAAATGAAGCATGCTGAGCTCAATAAAGATGTACAGTTAGAAGAAAAGCGGTCAGGAAAAAATAAGTAGAAGAATGTTTAATGGCAGTTTTAAAAAGGGGAGATAGAACTAGAAAGGGCAGTAAAGGGCCAATGCTTGAATACACAAAAGATGAGGAAATGAAGAATTTCAGAAATATAATAATAAAGTTTGTTAAGGAATATGTAAATTTACAGCAACATATAGTAAAATATATCACATTATGTACCAAAAAAACATGACAATGTAGTAATGTACCTATAAGACTAATATATATAATCTGAAAAAGGAAAATCAACACAGGGAAAGGAAACGTGACTGTAATAATATATGTTTGGCTCCTTCCTTGAGTCAAAGACTCTAGTCAATATGGTTTATTAATATGGAACCTGCCAGAATCACTAAATAGAGTTTTCTCAAAATCCCATAAATAATCTGTATATGAAACAAATATGTTTTAGAAATACAGATGCTATAAATGTTTTGACAGCACAAACGATATCACAAAACAGAACAGATGAGCCTCTTCTTAAAATTCAAAGAGCATGTGACAATCCAAATGCAAAATGTTATTTTTTTATTAATGGCTAGGTCAGACTCAAAAGTTCCCATGCCTTTACTAAGTTACTTCAGAAGCAATGTTGCATCCTCTTTTAAATAAAAAATGTCAATAATTTTGAAAGAAAATAAAGTACGAAGAAATCACCTAATATTGTTTCAAATTATGACTCTTAATCTGAAAACCAACTTAAAACAGTCTATAACATATAAAACTACTTTGGTTTAGAAACATTTTGGCAACAATTCTAAGGTATGAGAATGCAAGAATCTAGATACACTATGAAATATTAGATTATTTATACATCTTGAAAGTAATCTAGGGATTGAAAAGAATGCAAGAATCGTACACAGTTTTTCTGCCATAAGCATTCTGATACACTTTCATGGACTGTGAAATATCATGTCTTTAATAGTAAGATCATTAGTACTTTGGATTTTTACTGTGTAGATCCAGTATAGGACATACGAAACCAATTGTATATACACAAAAAAAATTAAAGCATATAACTCTAAAGTCCAAACAAAAAGCTAAAGGAGGGAGCATACCTATTTAAGGTTTCTGATCTCATTGGGGATGATAATAATGCTATTTTCCAAGAGTGAAAGGTCCTCTAGATCTAATATATAGAATACTTATTTGGGAACTTTCCTTATTCCTGCAATATTTTAGTGCATAAGATCAATCTCATTGCCGTGCATGGAAAACTAATTGCTTCAACTAAGAAAAGCATTGAATTTATCAAAATTGAGTAAGACATCACTATCTCAAATGCCAACATCTACCAAGCTATTCTCAGCATTATTTGTGACTAATATATCTAAGCTTATTATCAAGGAAATTAAAGTTACAAGGACCAGCTTTTGAGGTTTCTATCACAAAGTATTGTCATCAGTTAAGCAAGCACTGGTACAGATCTCCATTGATAAACGAGAAGCATCGTTAATTAACAATTTGAACAGGTCAAATAATTGAGAACTGCCTGAAGAACTCTAAAGATATAAAAAGAGTTCACATGAAAGAAAATTAACTTTGGTACCCTCCAGCCTCCATATGTTGTCAATCCATTGGTGTTTCTGTAATTCTTCTTAATAAACAATTCAAACTGCAGCAATAATCTCTTTTGTTCAAAAAAACTGAATTATATGATTGTTGTTTCATAATGTCAGTTGAAGATGCTAGCTTCTAAATATGATATAGTTGCATAGCTGACTGTTCATATTAATGGTCTACAGTTCAGGAATATTTTCAATTACAAAATAGAGAGTGCTTAAGTAAAACATAAAAATATAAAGTTTAATTAGAAAATGCTGAGAAAATAACTCTAAAAAATGGATATAAATTTAACAGCAAGAAAATGTTTCAATCAAAATATCATTCACAAAATCCATAAAGTTGCAGTTGGGATACTCAGATTTAAAATCCCTCTCAAAGCAATAAGGTTGCTTATAATTTTCCCGATTACTCAAAAAGAAGGTGAAAAAAAAACGATCCCAAGATTCTACTCTCTTAACCTCATTTTGAGGTTGCTTACAAATCTTGTATATGAATGTACTTTGATGATGCCTTTTCTATAAAATGACTGATACCCAAACCGAGAATTCGTTTCAACTCTTCATAAATGTTCCCTGATCACATCTATTATAATCATCATTAATTCAAGAGCCAAGGTTTTGATATACTCACCAAATTCACTGAGGTCCAACCTTCCTCTACAGTCTACACTTGGCAGCAGCAATTCGGGCATCAATTACTGTGAAGACCAAAACCCACATAAATTCATCAAACCATTATATAACACCTTTCATTAGTTATAATTCATGTTGAATCCTATTCTTATGCTTACCAGAAGAGGAAACAGAGGAAATAGCAACGATGCTAGTGAGAGTAGACCGTCTGCGTTGTCTTACATGGCCTTTTAATCCTGGTCTCAGATAATATTTTGCGAGTGTTCCATATCTTTTGAAAGCTAAATATTGGAGCGAATTGACAGTAAAGGAGTTGAAACAGGAACTGGATTTTTCCATAGCTTGGCTGCCTTATCTGTAAATTTGTAATGTTTTCTTCTGATTACTAGTAACGACAGCCTTGTAGCTTCTGTAGGCATGTCCGAGGAGTTCTAATCCTGGTCGGAGACACTGCATTCAATGTAATTTCTGTCGATGAAAAAAAAGGGTATATTACCGTTACTCATTTTCTTTCACATTTCTATTTCTTTAAACGGTATATTACCGTTACTCATTTTAAAAATTGAATAAAACGAACGTTGGAAAATGAGGGAAAGAATGGAAGTTCTAAAGCAGTGATATGTAGTGGTTATAGTATTCGGATTTATCTGGCCATTATTTGTTTTATTCCTGAAATAATTATAATTTTGAATGGAAGATTATATTGGTAATACTGATTTTGGGGAGTTCTCTTTTAGTCAATATAAAATCTTAAGTGAGATTTTTTGCATAATGAAACAAGTTATTTATAATTAATTTTAAGAAGCATCAATAAAGTAATCTTAATTTTTTTTAAAATATAAAAAAAATTAAGTAAATAAAATAAAGGTTAAGTAAACAAATTAAGCGAAAAATAATTTCAAGTAAATTAAATAAAATAACCTTTCATTGATAGAATAAGTCTTACGTAAATAAAAAAAAAATTGAAATAAAAATAATTTAAACAATCTAAATAAAATGGAATAATGCATAGTTATACTTACATAATATGAATAAATAAATAAGATATTTAAGAAGAGAATGGTGTGCAATAAAAAATCAAGCAAAAAAGTGCATAACTCTGAACTGCCTTCCAAGGCTTATTCATATTTGTTGGATTTCTCCTACATCATGAACCTACCACTTGAAAACATTTCACCTTTGGTGTCTTAAGATCATATTTAGATGCTTTATGATTCAATTTTGTTGGAGGAAGTTAAAACTGTTGTTTTTAACTACACCCAGACAAATCTTTGAGGCTTGATGGATTTCTAATTGGCTTCTACAAATCCTTTTAGAAGATCATTATTCATGATGTTTGTGCAATTTAGAATATTCTAGGAAGTACAAACAAATTCTCAAAGACTTCAACAACATTAACATCACCCTCATTTTGAAGAAGCTTGATTTCTCCTCTTTTACAATTTTTTGTCCAATCTCTTTGTGTAACACAAAATACAAAATTATTTCAAAAGTGATGGCTAATCGGTTGAAATCTAGATGATTCCTAACATCATTGCTCCTGAATAGAGCATATTCACTCCTATTCATTCCATTTCAAATGGGATTGTGATTGCTCATGAAGAAATCCATTTTATCTCCTCTTTCCTGCAAAAGAGAATGGTTATCAAATTGGGCATAAGCAAGGCTTATGATTGGGTCAGTTGGCTTTTCTTAATGTGAATACTCAAAAAAATTGGCTTTTTCTCATGAATGCCTCATATGGCTTTTTGGATGCATCTCCTTGGTATGTTATTCAATACTTATTAATGGCTCCCCTTGTGGTTTTTTTTATGTTTCTATGGCTTGAGGCTTGAGGTGATCCAATCTCTCCCTTTCTCCTTGTCTTGATGGTGGATGTCTTAGGGAAACAGTCCCTAAGTTGTAGAAGGTACTTTAGTCAGGGTTTTAGTGGCTCATAGTCTCCCCTCTATCTCCCATCAATAGTTTGCCTTACCACTTAACCCTTTTTGCTTCCTTCTAGTAAGCCTCAAGCCTTAACCCCAATTATTGAAGTCCCTAAGAGGCTTTTCAAGATTTTTCTAAGCCTTGATTAGTCGGAATTTGGGGATTAGCTTTCCCTCTTACCTATTCCATAGATTCTCCCCTTTTCTTCTATCATACTTCGAGTGTCGGCCTTACCTTTTAAGTCTTACTACTTTCTCCTCATAAGGCGTAAGCCTACCGCCTAACCACTAAAGCTCAATTAAATCTTTCAAGATTTTCCTAAGTATTGCATTTTTCAGAATTCGGGGGTCGGTCTTCCCTCTTACCACTTTCCATCTTTTCATCACACGAAGTAAGACTTCCTCCTAATCTCCAACCCACGAAATCTCATCTTTGGCTTTCAAGAATCAAACATTCATCTTCCTCCTTTCTTCCTTCTCACTTTCACTCCTTCCTTCAAAAATTTGACTAAGTGTGAGTTTTCAGACTTCAGGCTTCGACCTTATCCTTACCTCTTACCTTTCTTCAAAAAGAGGTAACTCTTCTCTCCAACCCCTGATGGCTCCTTTCAGACTTTGGCCTTCGATCTTCCCTCTTACCCTTTTCATCTTTGCAATAAGGCGTAAGCCTCCTTCTTGATCTTTGAAGCTTGAAAAGGGTGATCCTTCCAAACTTTGTGATTCACTCCTTTGACCTTCTCTCTTCTTTTCTTCTAGTATGTGATACGGTAAACTCCTGAAGCTCGATCTTCGACAGTCTAATGCCAAGATGTGCATAAAGTATGAAGCAGGCCTAACGCCCAATCCCCGACGAAGGTGCTCTTTTTTGTGGATCCAAACCATTTAATGCTTAGAAAAGGTTTCCTTTCGGGCCTAACACCCTGACCTTCTTACGAATTTGGCATGTTTTCTGGGCGACAAAATTAATGCTCGAATCACTTTTTGAGTAGCCTATTTCAATTCTAGGGCTTCAAGGATGACATTTATTGCTTCCTTGACTTTTGCAAGTGGATTTTATGGGTGCCTATTCACATTTATTATTATTTGTTGACTTTCCTGATGGATCCATGCCTTGATTATGGTTTTCACGAGATGACTCCATCCTTTCATGCACAACCTTCTTTGCTATCCCTAGTTAGGGTTAGGGTTCAGTTTGTGGTTCCAAGTTATGCCTGATCTATAAAGGCAAGAAATGTATTCATTTCAAGGGTTCTTCCTCTGGCTCCTCTGGGGTTTTTCTTTGGCATACTTGCATTTTTCACTCTGCAATTGTAAAGATTGGCTTGTTGCCTCTACATCAATGAAATTGATCAAGCTTGCCTCTTCTCAGCTTGTTTATGTTTATGTAAGTTCATTACCTTCATATCTAAGTGTTTGTTCTCTCTTTCCATGAATATACATGTTTGAGTTAAATCGTTTACAATTGCTACATGAGAATATCATTTTCCTTCTAGCACCCTATCAAACCCTAACCTCCATGCTTGTCTTTGGGAATCGACCAAATAGAGATTTGTGTGAGTCCCCTAGTCCTTCTTCAATGTTTTGTTGTGCAATATCAACGAGGAAGAAATAAATTTATATCTTGGTGTACCACCTCTATTTCCATTTCATGCTTTCTTTCTCCCCTTTTCCCTTGTGAGTTGTTAAGGTAGGGTAGTGGTAGGTTTTCATGTGTTGGGTTGGACCAACACATTGCACTTGGATCAAAAGAGGAAGTTGACCTTCTTCATAGATTCAAGCTCATACATGCAAAGGTCCCACACCTTGAGGTTGTTTCCATTGTGTCATTGGAATGTTGAACTTCATGTTCAGTAGAGTTCAATTTCGTGTGACAATAGTTTTTGACACACTCGACATGACTACTTTCTCTTCGTTGAAGAATTTGGTGTTTTCTTCAATGCATCTTGCCTTTTGAGGCATATCTTCAAACACCATGGCAACTTTGTGGTAAATATGCTAGTTCAAGCAGCCCAGTTTTACTTCATCCTATTAAGGAAGTGGTGTCTTCTTCAACATTTTAGCTTTTGGAGGTGGTTCTACAAGCACCTGGCGAATTTGCAACATCATTTGGGTGTCTCTATTAGTATGTACCCAAAATATTTGGTTGAGAAGTCCTCTACTTTCCTTTTAAAATTTTGAAGTGTTTTTTTTTCTTTCCACGCTTAAAAATGTCAAGTTTTAGAGGAAACCACATGTACAGTCCCCCATACCATGATAATACCAACTTTGCATCTCTCGATCAACCATATCAGGTTGGTTATGCCTCCCCTTCCATTTCACAGAACCCTATTGTTGTGGGTTCTCAACCTTCTCAAAATTCTTACCACCCATCCCCCCTGCTTAGTCTTCTTGGACATCTACATATTCCTATCAGTAACCCCAAGAGACTCGTCATTTTGCAAATCAGCCTTGTTCTTCCTTTCAACCCCAAAATTCAAGTGAGCTCATGTCCATGTTGAGCGATCTCCATAGGCAGATGGTTGAGATTAAGGAGCAACAAGCGTTTGACCAACAACAGGAGGAGTGGGCTAATCAAGCCTATCAAGGGAAGCAAGATTACTTCCCACAATAGGATGAGCTTATCCATCAAGCTCACTATCCACAGCCAAAAGGTATAGAAGCTCAATGGAGGTATGAGTAGCAGTTGGAGGCACAAAGAAGGTAGCAATAAGAGTGTACAGCAAGACAAGATGCTTCTAAATAAGAGCAACTCAGGCTTGCCCTTGCTCTGACACAAATGCTCGAGACTTAGGCAGCCCCTTGTGTGCCTAGTTTCAAAAAAACACCTCCATCAGTTTCAAAATAGCCTGCTAAGGAGGAGGTAAGAAAGCATAAGTTTGTAAGTTTCAAGAACCGTAACAAACCTCTTGAAACTTCCATTATCCCTCTAGTTGTTCTAGAATGACCTATTGTGTAGGAGGTATGCAAGCACAAAATGTTTAGTTTCAAGAATCCTAATCAGCCTCTTGAAACTCATTTTCAACTTCCCGTGCCATCAAGTAGATCTCCTATGTTAGAGATCCCAAGTTTTTAGAGCCTCCATTCCTCACAAGAACCCATCCTTGAGGAGGCTCATATTTTTACTCCTATTGAGCAACCCCTTCCAGAACCCCAACAAGATCTCTAATGGGGTTCTGACTGGTTTGCTCCCTCTATTCCTAAATTTCACTTTGCAAAGGTGGACCAGTTGTATGAGATCCAAGTTGGTCAGAGAAGCAAAAGAGGGAGATATTTTACGCTAGGAGTGAAGAGGTTGTTCTTAAGAAGCCTTCATGTGCTCTAGACAATGAGTGTCTTGATCTGCTGCAAGAAACAATTGAAGATAATCAGTTACAATAGTAAAAAATAAAAGACGTAAAGGAAATTGATGTAGTAGAGGAATCAATCCTCTCATTTGATGTCCTCCCTTATTTTATTGAAGATGAGGAGGAAAGATCACATATACCTACATTAGAAGAAGCCTCTAAGTAGCTTGGGATTGGATTGATGGATGGCAACTCCATGGTTTTTGGAGCAACAACAGTAGACATGTTTAGCCCCTATTATAGTGGAGGAAACTCCCCTATCTAATGAGGTTTACAGTTCTGAGGTGGAGGACCTCTTTTGGGATGATTTAGAAGCCTTTTGTTCAAGCTTGGATGTCAATATTTCACCCCTAGAAGAGGAGCTAAGTTGTGGGTAGTAGCATAAGAGTGAGGAAATACTAGAGGATGTGGCAACCATTACATGCCAAGAGTTTGATTTTATTGCAGCCAGTTGCCAAGAAGAAACTAAAATAGAGAGACAACTTGAAGGATTCAATTATTGACTTGAAGTGTCTCAAAAATCTGAGGTTTGTGTTGATGAAGTGTACATCAATACAAGTAATGCAGTTGTTATTAAGCAGCCACATGTCTTCTGAGAGAGTAATGCTCTTATTGCTCAACTTGATAGTATGCCTAAGCTTCAAAGATTTTCATTTGAGGTGCATGAAGAAGAGATTCCTTGTGTAGATAAAAAAATAGGTTTGGCATATTTTGCATCACCATGTTAGCTAGAAAATTTCTCTTTTTGTTTCAGCTCATGCAATGAGGAGGTTAAAAGTGATGGTAGTGGCCTATCCTTTTTTGAGGTGAGTTATCTTCCCTCTGTTATCCGTGAATCAAGCTGTGCCAAATTCAGGGGATAACCCCCTATAAAACTTGTCTGTTTCGTAGTTTTGTATACTTCAAGCGTGCAAAATGAGGAAAATTTCAATTCACCTCAATGCACGGTCCAAAACCTCAAATAGTCTATTTGAGTGTTCCCCCCTGTCTGTCTTTCGAAGAGCTTTGAAATGAGTATCTTCGTGAACTATCAACCTTTGGGAGTTAGTCAAAATGTGAAACATGTCGGAGTGCTAAAAATGAATGCCCCTACATGTGCCTTAGTGAAAATTTAACTCCAAGTGTTGGAGCGCTGAAAATCAGCGCTCCTACACTTTGCCACGAACTTTGAGATCCACGAGCACTAATTTTTCAGCGCTAGTGCATTTTTCCCTAGGTCGAGTCTATCACTTGCACAAGTGGTGACTTTTACCGCTTATGCATCTATTTCGCCTTTATGTCCGCCTTCATTAATGTGAAACTTCAAGTTGCATTTATGGTCTTTTTAATCACTTAAAAGTGATTTTGAGCTAATCTCTTTCAATTTAATTCGCCACTTCCTCCTCCTTGTGTAGATCACTCTCCAAACCTCCTGCGACTCACATTTGAGGATTTCCTCAAGCTTTTAGCTAGGGTTTTCATCGTTCTCCAGGTACGTTGTTTCTTCTCTTTCTTTGTCGATTCTTTCTTTCTATTTACTTTTAGAAAGCTATGTCATTTCTTTTTCTAAGTCGTGCTCATTACATGTACTCTACTTAGGGTTTATGGTTTTAAATCTACATTTCTTTGCTTTTTCAAACACCCTGGTCTTCACGTTTTTTTGCTTAGGGTTTGTGATTTTTATGACTTCGTGTATTTGATTTACCATACAATACTGCTCTTTGTGTTTGTTCTTTTACTTGTCTTCTTTTTGGTTTTATTTCTTTTTGACTTTCCACCGTTTCTCATCTTGTTCGAGAGGTGAATTTTATTCACCATGCAAACCTCTATTTGCTTTCAAATGCTCAAGCGAGCTTTATCGCCACTCAAACATCAATTGGTCTTCCTATCACATGCAAGAGCGGTGAAAAAGTCCACTCTTGCACTACCAATTGATCTCCCAAACTTCAAATGTCAAGGCGGTGTTTTTGTTCGCTGCTACACACTGGAGATTTTTGCCAACTTCCAGATGTAGGAGCAGTGAAAATCACCACTCCTACATGGAGTATTTTTTTCCAAACACATGTTGAAGTAGTGAAATATCTCACTTGTACACATATGCATTTGACTCAAAGGATGAAGGATATGTTCAAGCCTTGAAAATTAGCGCCTGAGCATAAACTAAAGTTTCCCATGCAATGCTCAAGCATTGAAATTTAGCACTTTAACACATTACCTTCTTGCCATGTTGAACATGTAGGAGCGCTGATTTTCAGCGCCCCTACATGCAAACTATCACCTCAAGATGTAGGAGCGCTGATTTTTAGCGCTCCTACATTAAAAGTAGTTTTTCCATTAACGCTCTGAAATCACTCTGCTTGCACTTTGAGCCTCGTTTCTTCGCTCACGCTCTGTTTTCTATGCAAAATAGTTTGTTCACACTTGCACTCTAAATTTCCTACTCGCATCACGCTTCCCACCACTTCATTCTCTCCTAAAATTTTTTGATTGACTATTCTTACAGTTTCTCTCAAGATCTCATTAGGTGACCCTGAAGGTCATATCTCTTGATCTTGTTGTTTCTAGATGACAACAAAGAAGCCTTCGTCGTCTTCTAAGAAAGAGGGAAAAATGAAATATAAATACTAGGGTGTCTTTCCACCTACTGTGGTGATACCAAAATTGGTCATCAAGACCTTGAAGACTTTGTAAAGAGAACTGAGAAAAATCCCTTGGAAGAAAGCTTGAGAGCCATTGTCCATAGCAATTTGCATTTGGTGTCCAGATTCCTGACTTCTTCTCATTATACGGATTTTTTTCTCTAGGTTGTATCTCACTACATCAGAGATAACAGAAGTGTAATAGAATCCTTGGGACAAGTCGTGATGAGACTGGATCTTGAATTCTTTGACATTATTTTTTGGGTTCCTCACATGGAATAATACACAAAGATTTCAATGCAACAAGCATGGGAATTTTATGATCAAGATCCAACTAAGGCTAAAAATTTAATTAACAACCAATGGTTGAAAACACCTAGGCCCACTATCTCAAGATGGCCAAAGGGGCTTCCTCAAAGTGACTTTAAAAAGGATGACTGAGATATGATTACTCTCCTGAGCGGGGTTAAAGATGTATGAATACATTCGGATCATCAGGAGAAAGAAATCTCATATTGATTGGGGAACCCAAATCAATGATGAAATTCATGAGCAATTGATAAATGTGCCAACCACTCTAAAGTTCTACATGACTTCTTATTTGGTGTATGTTGTTGTTGTGATGTGGCAATTTCCAAGGCTATCTACAAAGGGAAACCAACATTTTGTACCTGTGTATGAATATTTTTATCAGATGAAACTGAAAGAAAGTCTTCATCATTTTACGAGGTTCACAGATGCCTTCTTTGCACCTCTGTTGTTTAGTTTTGATCCAACTCTCAAAAAGAAGAGAGTGTTGGATGAGGCATACAAAGTGGTGAGTAAGGTTGGTTGTATCTTTTTGCAATTTCCAACTTTCACTTATATGAGGGTAGGTTGCTATACTGGGTGCCCTTACATGTTGCCTAGATATCCCTCAGATAAGTGGATACTCATGGAGCTATATAGATAGCTTATCTCAGTCCACAAGGAATGTGTGAGAATTCACAAACAAGGTTTCAAGTTCCCACCAACAATTGGGAGGTATACTGTTCATAGTGTACAAAAGGAAAAGTCAGTCTATGCAGAGATGCATATCGTAACTATCAGAACATACAAATATAGATTTGATTTTGACTAAGGATGTGAAGGGGAAATTGAAGAAATATCACCTACATGTTTACCATTTTGAAGACATACAGGTTGACTGCAGGGATGAAGAAGACATTCGTAAAATGGACTTTTGCAAGCTAACAATAGATAAAATCAAAGAGCTAGGTGTGGCTGATCTACCAGAGGATTTCCAAGATCCTGGCGACATCCTAAACTTTGCCTATGAAGAAGATGAGATTTCTAAGAGGCCCTTACCTCCGATTCAATGGTCTAAAAAGGAAAGTATCTCTATCAGGGAAAGACTTGCTCCCATCTTGCACAACAGAGCAAAATGGTTGCATAAACATGGTTTCCAAATGAAAGCTTTCAAGACCGAATCAGAAGGAGAACCACCAGGAGCAAAAACCAGTCAACAACCGGAACTCCATTCAAAGAACAAACAAGCGGCTATTCCCTCTTCTTCTTGAAGAGGTCTTAGAATCAAGTTCACTGTTAGTAAGAAAGTTACATAGGTTGTTGAATAACAAGAGGCAACAAAATCTAAACCTACACATTCAAAAGAAAAAGAGCTTGCTTTTGAGGAACAAACTTCCGAAGAAGAAGAGGGAAACAAAAGTGAAGAATTTGAAGAAGAAGAGTCTGAAGAAGAAGAAGAGTCTGAAAAAGATGAAGGAGAAAAAGAAGGTAATGAGGAAGAACTTGGGCATGATGATGAACGAAAACTATCTGCTCATGAGAACATTGCTGAAGATCTTCCCCGAACGTCATCACATGTAACTCCAAATGTTCCTCATACACCTCCCAATCCTAACACTCCTCCACCTCCTATTCCTACTTCACCTCCTCCCACATCTACCATACATGCAGTGGAAATTTCTCTTCCCCCTGCAACATCAACCGTCCTTGCCACTCCTCTTGCAGTTTCAAATCTACAAAAAATTGATATCTTGTCAAGCTCTCTCTCATCCATCCCAAGTTTGTCATCTCCATCTTTTAACATTTCATTTGAAGTTGAATTCGATAGATTTATGAATGACTCTTTGTAGGTTCAACTTGGTATGTAGTCTACTGGAGCAATCATGATAGCTACTACCCTGATTGTTACCATAACAATCATTTCTATAGAAGTAGCTACAACACAAGAGTTAACAGTGAGTCAAGAAGCATATAATTCCTCCCTTCCTCCTTGGTTGGTCTCTCAAGTATCAAAGCGGAAGAAACAAATGATCTCTCTAGAAGAGCTTGATCTTGAAGTGATAGCTCCTCCAAAAACCAAGGGGAAGAAAAAGGCGAAGGTACATTCAAGGATTCATGTTGACAAAACTAGTCATAAGTTTGTAGAGATTGGTTTACCCCCGCAAGAGGAAGGCGATGTAAACATGGAGGACTACACAGTCACAAGAGTCTAGCTCAACAAACTGACAAATGAAAGTGCAAAGGAAGATGCACAGGTTGTCCTGGATGTCTTAGCAAGAAGGCTTGACAAGATGGAACAAGCCCAAAATATGTACAATGAGAAGGTCGAGCGTTATGCAGCTTTTTTGAGGAAACTAGTAGGCTCTTTAGGAAATGTACAACCTTTGGATATGGTAATCTTTGAGGACCTGATGGTGAAAAATGCAGAGAAGTTTTCCTCTAAGGGTAAAGTGTTGTATGATTTCATTGATGAAATGATAGAACATGGTTCACAATTCATAGTTGTTGCGGATGAGAAGGCCACTCGGATAGCCAAGCTAAAGTCAAAGCTTGATAAGGAAGAAAGCATACTTTCCCAAGAGAAAAAAGAATTGGAAAAATGCCTCTTGTTTTGGTCACAAATGAAAGAGGCAAAGCTAAGTAAGTTGGTGGAAGTTGGGGTAATTCCCGACAAAGAGAAATATGTGGAGGCAAGAGAATCCCTCAAGCACCGCATTCAAGTGATCAAGTCTCTTATCGATGATATCCACCAAGTACAAGAAGATGTCAAAGGACATTGTGTTATCCTAGAAAATGGAATTAAGGAGTTATCAAGTAAGCTCCTTGATGAAGATCAATTTTTCCTCCCAGCCAATGAACTTTCACAGATCTACAAGGAAGCCTTCATGAAGCAAGTAGAGGATGCAAACTTTTCAAAGACCTCCATGCATGCAATTTATGATATATGACTTTCTCTTGATAATCTCAGGATGCATCTTGACAGATGCAAGAAGATTCACTCATCTGCCAGAAGATCAATCACCAGAGTTCACACCATTGTGGATTACACTATTGGTCTAGATGAGGCATTCATCCTGGAGACAAAGAAGAGATATGAAGACTTCCCCGCCCAATACAGGAACCATGGAGACTTCTTTTCATCTCCAGTGTTAGATAGTTTTTTCTTTCATTTACACATTTTGTAAACAGTTCTCAACATCTTACATGTCTTTTTCTAAGATGTAATTACATGTAAAAACAAAGATGTTTTCCCAGAAAACATGGACAACATCTTTGAATAATTTGACTTGTTATGTGAGATTTTCCTTAATTAGCTCACTTAACTTTCCTAATTTTTCTCATCTACTTTTCCTAGATTTTCTCTTCCCTCTCTTTTATAAATATGAGGGAATTCTTTTGTAATCTTTATCTTTCATCTTTTGCAACAAAGTGCTGCCCATTTTGAGAAGCAAATACATGAAACTTTGTGTTCATCTTTGTATATCTATTTTGGTCAATAAAGAAGAAATTTGCATAATAGACTTTGTGTTGTATTGATTATCTTTTGGATTTGATTGAGATTGGTAGCGATTAGTGAGAGATCTAAGGGATTTGAATAAATCTATGTAAACTTTGTGTTGCACTCTTTATTTAAATTTATGTACTATTTGGATAACTATTGGTGAATTATCTACAAGACTTTGTAATTGTATTTGTTCATGTTGTTCATGGAATTGTTGTATCTAGAAGACTTTGTACTTCTAATACGACACTCGTTGCATATCTCAAGGATCCATTGGTGAAAAGCTGCGGAACGACTTTGTGCCTTCGTGAGCTTTTCTTTTCTTATTTTATCGTTTATTGTTATCATGCTGGTATCTCTAGGATTTTCTTTGACAAGATAGAGATATTGGAATTACTGTTTTGCTTTTAATTTAAAGTTGTATCAAATCAGAACTACCAACCGTGAAGCATTGTAAAACATATTCTCTAAAAAAAGAGAGAAGTATGAATGTGACACACCCCCATCTCACACAGTTGTGGTTGAAATCAAGGTTGTGTAATCAGTTAAAAAGGGATTACATATAATTTTCACCCAACAGTTTTTTGGCAACTCCGTTGGGGAATGACATATGCAATTAAATCCTCATGCTTTTGATTGAAGTGAATAAGTTTTCCAGTATCTTATTGTGATCTTGCATATTGTTATTTTTAATATCTCTTGTTTTTGATCTACATTCTAGTGGATAGAAGGTATACACGAGGTTTGAGGGCTCAAGGAGGAGTAGATGCACTTTTTGAAAACTTGTTGCAACATAATTCTCTACCTACTCCTCCATGAGTAATGTCACTATTGAAACACACAACAAGTTATCCTCCGCGAAGGCTATGATCTCCTCTTCCAAGTGAATCATATGTTTTTCACAGAGTTCTGGTGCAAGTACCTATTGTGCAACCTATCATGGCCACACCACCTACAAGACCTTGGGGAAATGCCTTCGGTCCCCTCCGTTTGGCCGTACCTCTACATGAACTTCCACATGTCTCGAGAAATCATATTCTGAAGTTTCTAGGTGACAAAAAACAACATCATGATGAACACATTGCTACCTTTTACATTGTTTGTGGTGTTTTCGACGTAGAAAACAAAGACGTTGTTGTAAGGTTGTTCATTGAATCTCTACAAGGAGTTGTTGTTCAATGGTTCTATACTCTTCCAACTACTTCTAACACTAATTGGAACACTCTTCGCACCAATTTTGAGGAAAGGTTCAAACCTGCTGAAGACACACACGCTTTATTGGCACAACTTACAACCATGCAGAAAGAGGCCCATGAACCCATGCGTGAGTTCGTGGCTAAGTTTAATAAGCTAGTGACAAGAATCCCAAATGAGGAAAGACCAACTGATCATAATTTGAAGTGCTTCTTCATCAACATGCAACTCCCCAAAGTAAGTTTTTTCTTGCATAGGGAAGCTCTTGCCAATGTTGAAACAACTCAATAATTAGCTACCAGTCTTGAATATGACATGATCCTTACTGGAGAAATAAGGATGAATACTAACAACAATAAGATGCAAGCATCTAAATCTTCAGCTTCTAATGCTAATGCTCCAAGTGCTAATTCTAATTTTGTTGATCCCATGGTCCAAAGGTTGGCAAATGAAATCTTGGCTTTGAAAAAGCGAGTTTCCAACAACACCTACAAGGATGTTCCCAGAAGAAATTTTCCTAACTATGTTGGAAACAAAAACCAAAATCTCCTTCCAACACCATAAGGAAGGCTCACACTTGAAGCTCCACCAACTAATACTGTCGCAGGATATTATGAGGCTGAACAAGATGAATATGCACAGCCGGATTATCCCATGGAAGAAATTGTTGATCTCTTTCAAGATGAAGAAATGGAATCAACTGGTGACTCCAATATTGGCTATTTGCAAATGGCGAAAGAAACCGAGGAGGAGGACATGGTGACAGATGCATATGTTGTCTTTACATGGCAACAACAAAATCAACTCTATCAAACTCAAACTACTGCTCCACCGACAAAGGAGAAGCTGCCAGTTACCATTGCAAAAAGAGGATCTCCTCTGCCTTAGCAACCCAAAAATGTAGCAAACAAACAAGTGCTCCCTGTCCCCCTCCGTCAATTCCTATTGTTCCAAAAGCCAATCTCCAGGTTCTTAAGACCAGTGTACCTTTTGGTAAACCTATCAGTGAAGTTACTACATCCAATTTACAAAATTCATTCCATGCTTTTGACATTATTGAACATGCCAAGAAAACCAAGATCCAAATGTCTGAAGTTGAATACCTCAAGGCCAATCCCGACCAATTTGACAGGCTTGTCAAGTTTGTGAAGGATAAAAGAATTACCCCAAATCAGGATTCATCCCCTAATATTCCTGCTGCTCCAAATCCCCAAACACCACAAAATAACCTTGTTTCTACCCCTCTAGTTACATCTAGGTGTATCAATCCGTTCTTTATTTCTTTACTTGTCAATGGCTTTAATTTAAGCAACTGTGTTATAGATTTTGGCGCATTAGATAATGTGATGCCACCTAAGGTAGCTACTTCCTTAGGCTTGAATTTGACCAAAACCTTTAGCCGTTGTTTCTCCATGGAGAACAAACAAGTACCTTTGATTGATCAGATCAAAGATGCGTAGTACACATTTGTTGTGTACCCAGAAAAGAAAATAAAGATGACGGTTCTAGTAGTTGATATGCCAGCATCTTACAAAATCCTTCTTGGATGCAATTTTTGTAAAGATGTTGGAGGTGAACTAAACATGGACATGTTTGAAGACAGGATACTTGTGAAAGGCGTGATGTGGAAATTGATTCCTAAAAGGGAGTCAAAATTTTTAGTTACTCAATCTGAGGATCCAAGGGCTCAAATTCTATTTGAGTCTTCAAGTGTTGGAACGTATTATCTACAAACAAAAGAGGTTGGTGAATCTTCAACAAGACATGAGTTGGAGAGTGATGATTCTTCCTCAACAACAAATGAGTCATAACCAGATGATTTTTCTATCTTAGATCATGAAGCTTCATTAGATGATGAAGCTACAAATTTTAATACTGTCAGTCTTGGTGACCCAAACGGTGTTTGGTTACTTGAGTTTGATGCATTTTCTCTTGCACTGGTTCTAGAGTGGGAATGATTTTCATTTCCCCTACAGGAAATTTTTTCCCTTTCTCTTTCAAATTACAGCTTGACAACACTAATAACACTGCCGAATATGAAGCTTTGTTATTAGGAATGCAAGTTGCACGAAAGAAAGGTATCAAAAATCTTCATGCACAAGGTGATGCCGAGTTGATAGTATTTCAGGGAAGGAATTTGTATCAGACAAAAAATGACAGAGTTAGGCATTATTGCAATCTTGTTTGGGATTGCATTGAAGAGTTTGAGGATTTTGATATATCTGTAGTTCCAAGGGAATATAACGACAGAGTCTATTCCTTAGCAGTTCCAGCCATGCTCTTGATACCACATAAAGACTTTCATGGTTCCACCTATACCATTGAATTGGTTTTCTACCTGAGTGTTCTTGATAATTCAGAGAACTGGAAAATTTTTAATGACGATAATCAAATTGTTGCCTTTTTGGAGAAGGCAGAAAATTTTGATGAATTGTACTTTGAAGGAAGTGATTCTCCACATCGAGAATTTGTGTATGATATGAATCCAATTACAGGTGAAGAATTCTTGCAGCTCAAAGGGAATTAAATTCCCAAGGGATTGGTATCTCTAGAGATTTTTTTTGATAAGCATGATCGCTATGTCAAGAAACAATTCTCAAATTCTAATTCATCTAATGAGGTTGAACAAATCAACTTAGGAACAAAAGCATATCCTAAGATGTTAAACATTGGTAAGTGTTGCACAACTGAAGAGAGAAGGAAGTTTTCTAAGTTGTTACAAGAATATATGGATGTCTTGGCATATTCATATGAAGATCTGAAATCCTTCCAACCGAAGGAGGTGCAACACAACATTCCCCTTAAGATTGGAGCATTTCCTTATAAAAAAAAGTAGAGGCAATATAACCCAAAGATTTTTGGAACGATCCTTGTAGAAGTTCAGAAAATGTTGAATCCCCAAATAATACAACATGGATAGAAAATAATGTTCCCGTTCATAAGAAAAATGGTGAGATCCGTATTTGTTTGGATTTCTAAAATTTGAACCAACTGTCACTCAAGAATAATTATCCTCTTCCAGTAATGGACCAAGTTCTTCAAAATGTGACTAGATCTAATATGCTCTCCATGCTGGATGGTTTTTCCGGTTACAACCAGATTGAAGTCAATTCAAGTGATCAACACAAGATGGATTTTACAATACCATGGGGTACCTTTGCATATCACAAAATGCCTTTTGGCTTGATCAATGCTAGCGCCACGTTTCAACAAGCTATGGACTTGGCTTTTCGTGATGTGTTGGGTAAGTTCATTGTGGTGTATCTTGATGATCTTATAGTTTTTTCTAAAAAATGTCATGAACATTTTTACCATCTAAGGCAAATCTTGGAGAGGTGCTGACAACCTGGTATTTCCTTGAACCCCAAAAAGTCAATTTTTGGGGTTACAAAAGGTAAACTTCTTGGTCACGTTGTGTCCAAAGAGGGTTATATTAAGGTTGACTCAAAAAGAGTTAAAAGTATCAAATCACTCAATCTTCCATCAAGCAAGAAGGTTATCCATTCCTTCTTTGGCAAAGTAAAATTTCTGCGAAGATTCCTTCTAGACTTTGTAGAAAAGACTCATCATATTGTTAATATGATGAAATGTACTACCACTTTTCATTGGATGATAGAAAGAAAGGTTGGGTTCGATGATATCAAAGAGGACATTACTCATGCACCAGTGTTAGTCTTCCCAGACTACATGAGGGAATTCATCATGTATAGTTATGCTTCCAAGCATACACTTTCGACAATTCAGGTGCAAGAAAATCGTGAGGGTTTTGAATCCTCGATTGCATTCATGAGCTGTCCTTTCAAAAAATATGAATTGAAATATTCCCAGATGGAAAAACATGATTTTTCCATGGTCAAAGTTAAACATTTTTGGTTCTACATTCTTAATAGCCATGTCAAAGTCCTAGTTCCAGATTCAACCGTTAAGTCCATCTTAACACAACAGGAGTTTGGAACAAAAAGAGGCAATTGGATTGCCAAGATTCAAGAATATGAAATGGACACCAAGCCTACCAAGTTGATACGTGGGTGAGGTTTGTGTCAGATCATTACTGAAAATAATCCTAATGAAGAAGTTTCAGTGACTAAGGAATCAGATCCAAGTGAACTTCCAATGGTGTTATTCTTCAGTACAACTACTGAGTGGTATTCCAACATTTCCCATTTTCTCACTTATGGGGAATGTCCTGATCATTTAACTCCAAAGGAGAAAAGAACCATCAAACTAAAGTCAACAAAATTTGTCTTATGGGAAAATGGTTTGTACAAACGTGCATTGGATGGAACTTTTTTGTGATGTGTTGATGAAGAACAATAGGAAAGATTATTGAAGTCATGTCATGACTGCATGTGGAGGACACTTTTCAGTGCTAGTAACTTCTCACAAGATCCTGAGAGCCAAGTACTACTGGCCTACACTCTTTTAATATGTGTACTCTTGGGTGCATAAATGTGAACTGTGCCAACAATTCGTAGGTAAGCCAAAGCTGGTGGCTTTGCCTTTAAAACCGGTTGTTATTGAAGAACCCTTCCAATAGTGGGGAATTTACTTCATCGGTGTAGTGAATCCACCATCAAGTGCGGTACACACGTATGTCCTAATTGCAGCTGACTACTTCACCAAGTGGGTGGAAGCAATTTTGGATAAGCATGCTACTTCTGAAATGGTATGTAGTTTCTTAAAAGAAAATATCATTTCTAGGATCGGTGTACTGAACAAAATTGTTGTTGACAATGCTTTTTCCTTCTCATCAAGCGAGATAACTGAGTTCTATTTTGAACATGGCATAACTTTGTCTTATCCATCTAACTATTACCCACAAGGTAATGGTTAGGCCAAATCAAGCAACAAGAACTTGGTGACTATAATCCACAAGTTAGTGGATGAGAATCAGCGTTTGTGGCACAAAGCTTTGCATGATGATTTGTGGGCAGACATAACTCCAAAGCGGGTGATTGGTATGTCTCCTTTCCAACTCTTGTATGGGTTGAATGTAGAAATTCACATAACCTTAGAACTTCCAGCCTTCAAATTGGCTAAGGCCATTGAGGATGAGACTTTTGATAATTCAGTCGATAAGCGGCCAATGTATCTCTCTGAATTGGAAGAGAATAAAGTTTAGGTGGCTAACCGCATTGAGGAGCATTAGGACCAAGTCAAGAATATTTTTGACAAGAAGGCCAAGTCTCGCGATTTTTAAATTGGTGATCTTGTTCTCTTATGGAACAAGCGAAGAGAACCAAAGGGTATGCATGAGAATTTTGATTCACTATGGATGGGACCTTTCAAAGTTCATCAGCTACATGGTGAAAGTAGTTTCCTCTTGGCATACAAGGATGGAACGCCATTTACTCTTCCTCACAGTGGGAAACATCTCAAACACTTTACATAGTAAGGTGACAGGCATTCAAATATAATAATTTTAATTACAGTCCTTGCATCTTTTTCTTTTTGAGTCTTTTTCTTTTCGTCATCTAACTCTATGCCCAATGGATGGATAAAGGCACTTGATTCTGGAGTTCTTCTCCCTTCAATCATTTATAAAAATGACTAAAGGAAGCTCCCCAGCTAGATCCAATTGTTATCCTCGAATCCAATTGCACCAAATTCATGGGATAACCCCCTATGAAACTTGTCTATTTCGTAGTTCCATGTACTTCAAGCCCATAAAATTAGGCAAATTTCAATTCACCTCAATACGTGGTGCAAAACCTCAAACAGTCCATTTGAGTGTTCCCCCCCATCTTTCTTTCGAAGATCTTCAAAACAAGTATCTTCGTGAACTCTCAACCTTTGGGAGTTAGTCAAATTGTGAAACATGTTGGAGCACTGAAAATCAATGCCCCTACATGTGCCTTAGTGAAAATTTAACTCCAAGTATTGGAGCGCTGAAAATCAACACTCCTACACTTTGCCACCAACTTTGAGATGCACGAGCACTGATTTTCAAGGCTAGTGCATTTTTCCCTAGGTAGAGTCTATCACTTGCACAAGCGGTGATTTTTACCGCTTGTGCATCTATTTCTCCTTTATGTCCGCCTTCATTAATGCAAATCTCCAAGTTGCATTTATGGTATTTTTAATCACTTCAAAGTGATTTTGAGCTAATCTCTTTTAGTTTAATTTTCCACTTCCTCCTCCTTGTGCAGATCACTCTCCAAACCTCCTACAACTCACATTTGAGGATTTCCTCAAGCTTTTAGCTAGGGTTTTCACCGTTCTCCAGGTACGTTGTTTCTTCTCTTTCTTCATTGATTCTTTCTTTCTATTTACTTTTAGAAAGCTATGTCATTTCATTTTCTAAGTCATGCTCATTACATGTACTCTACTTAGGGTTTATGTTTTTTATTACTGCATATCTTTGATTTACCATACAATCCTGCTCTTTGTCTTTGTTCTTTTACTTGTCTTTTTTTGGTTTTTTTCTTTTTGACTCACCATTGTTCTCATCTTGTTTGAGCGGTGAATTTTATTTGAACACCACACAAACCTTTGTTTGTTTTCAAATGCTCGAGTGAGCTTTATCGCTACTCACATAACAATTGGTCTTCCTCTCACATGCAAGAGAAGTGAAAAATTTTGCTCTTGTACTATCAATTGATCTCCCAAACTTCAAATGTTGAGGTGGTGTTTTTGTTTGCCGCTACACACTAGAGACTTTTTCCAACTCCCAGATGTAGGAGCGGTGAAAATCACTGATTCTACATGGAGCATTTTTTTCCAAACACATGTCGAAGCGGTGAAATATCCCGCTTGTACACTTATGCATTTGACTCAAAGGATGAAGGATATGCTTGAGCGCTAAAAATCAGTGCCTGAGCATAAACTAAAGTTTCCCATGCAATGCTCAAGCACTGAAATTTAGCGCTTTAACATATTACCTTCTTGTCATGTTGAACATGTAGGAGCACTGATTTTCAGCACCCCTACATGAAAACTATCACCTCAAGATGTAGGAGCGCTAATTTTCAGCGCTCCTACATAAAAAGTAGTTTTTTCCATTAATGCTCTGAAATCACTCTGCTTGCACTCTAAGCCTCTTTTATTTGCTCATGCTACATTTTCCATGTAAAATAGCTCGTTCAAACTTGCTCTGAATTTCCTACTCGCATCACACTTCCCAACTTTGCATTCTCTCCTAACATTTTATGATTCACTATTCTTGCAATTTCTCTCAAGATCTCGTCAGGTGACCCCAAAGGTGATATCTCTTGATCCTGTTGTTTCTAGATGATAGAAAAGAAGCCTTCATTGTCTTCTAAGAAAGAGGGAAAAATGGAATATAAATACCAGGGTATCTTTCTGCCTACCATGGTGATCTTGAAGGTGGACGAAATCAATAACACAGAAGTTGGTCATCAGGACCTTAAAGACTTTGTAAAGAGAACTGAGAAAAAACCCTTGGAAGATAGCTTGAGAGCCATTTCCCATAGAAATTTTCACCTGGTGTCCACATTCCTAACTTTTTCTCATAATACAGAGTTTGTTCTCCAGTTTGCATCTCACTACATCAAAGATAACATAAGTGTAACAGATTCCTCGAGACAAGTCATGATGAGACTGGATCCTGAATTATTTAACATTGTTTTATGGGTTCCTCACATGGAACAATACACAAAGATTTCAATGCAATAGGCACAGGAATTTTATGATCAAGATCCAACTAAGGCTAAAAATTTGATTAACAGCCAATGGTTGAAAACACCTAGGCCCACTATCTCAAGATGGCCAAAGGGGCTTCCTCGAAGTGACTTTAAAGAGGATGTCAAGGATATGATTACTCTGCTGAGCAGGGTTAAAGGATTTCCTAATTCATCTCATTTTCAAGAGTGGATGTATGAATACGTTCAGATCATCAGGAGAAAGAAATCTCATATTGATTGGGGAACCCAAATCAATGATGAAATTCATGAGCAATTGATAAATGTGCCAACCACTCTGAAGTTCTACATGACTTCTTATTTGGTGTATGTTGCTTCTATGATGAGGCAATTTCTAGGGCTATCTACAAAGGAAAATTGACATTTTGTACCTGTGTATGAATATTTTTATTAGTTGAAACTGAAAGAAAGTCTTCATCATTTCAGGAGGGTCACAGATGCCTTCTTTTTACCTTTGTTGTTCATTTTTGATCCAGCTCTCAAAAAGAAGAGAGTGTCGGATGAGGCATACAAAGTGGTGAGTAAGGTTGGTTGTATCTTTTTGCAATTTCCAACTTTCACTTATATGAGGGTAGGTTGCTATACTAGGTGCCCTTACAAGTTGCCTATCTATATCCCTCAGATAAGTGGATACTCATGGAGTTGTGCAAACAACTGATCTCATTCCACAAGGAACGCATGAGAATTCACAAACCGGGTTTCAAGTTCCCACTGACAATTGGGAGGTATATTATTCATAGTGTATAAAAGGCAAAGTTAGTCTATGCAGAGATGTAGATCGTAACTATCAGAATATACAAATATAGATTTGATTTTGACTACTAGGATGTGAAGAGGAAATTGAAGAAAGGTCACCTACATGTCTACCATTTTGAAGACATATGGGTTGACTATAGGGATTAAGAAGACATATGCAAAATGGACTTTTGTAGGCTAACAGTAGAGAAAATTAGAAAGCAGGGTGTGGCTAATCTACTAGAGGATTTCCAAGATCCTGGTGACACCCTAAACTCTGCCTATGAAGAAGACAAGATTGCTAAAAGGCCCTTACCTCTGATCCAATGGTCTAAAAAGGAAAGTATCTCTATCAAGGAAATATTTTCTCCCATCATGCACAACATAGTAGAATGGTTACATAAACATGGTTTCCAAATGAAAGCTTTCAAGACCAAATCAGAAGGAGAACCACCAGGAGCAGAAGACAGTCAACGACTGAAACTCCACTCAAAGAAAAAACAAGTGGCTATTCCCTCTTCTTCTTGAAGAGGTCCTAAAATCAAGTTAACTGTTGGCAAGAAAGTTGCATAGGATGTTGAATAACAAGAGGCAACAAAATCTAAACCTACACATTTAGAAGGAAAAGTGCTTGCTTCTGAGGAAGAAACTTTCGAAGAAGAAGATGGAAATGAAAGCAAAGAATCTGAAGAAGAAGAGTCTAAAGAAGAAGAAGTGTTTGCAGAAGAAGAGGATTCCAAAAAAGATGAAGGAGAAAAAGAAGGTAATGAGGAAGAACTTGGGAATGATGATGAACAACAACTATCACTGAGTCATGAGAACATTGTTGAAGATCTTCCCCAAACGTCATCACCTATAACTTCAAATGTTCCTTATACACCTCCCAATCCTAACACTCCTCCACCTCCTATTCCTACTTCACCTCCTCCCACATCTACCATACATGCAGTGGGTGTTTCTCTTCCCCCTGCAACATCAACCATCCTTTCCACTCCTGCATTTTCAAATCTGCAAGCTATTGATATCTTGTCAAGCTCTCCCTCATCCATCCCAAGTTTGTCATCTCCATATTTTGAAGTTTCATCTGAAGCTAAATTTGACAGATTTATGAATGAGTCTTTGCAGATTCAACTTGGTATGCAGTCTACTAGATCAATCATGATAGATACTACCTCGATTGTTACCATACCAATCATCTCTACAGAAGTAGTTGTGACACAAGAGTTGGCGGTGAGTCAAGAAGCATATACTTCCTCCCTTCCTCCTTGGTTGGTCTCTCAAGTATCAAAGCGAAAGAAACAAATGATCTCTCTAGAAGAGCTTGATCTTGAAGAGATAGCTCCTTCAAAATCCAAAGGGAAGAAAAAGGTGAAGGTACATTCAAGGCTTCATGTTGGAAAAACTGGTCTTAAGTTTGTAGAGATTGGTCTACCCCCTCAATAGGAAGGTGATGTAAACATGGAGGACTACACAGTCACGAGAGTCCAACTCGGAAAAGTGACAAATGAAAGTGCAAAGGCAGATGCATAGGTGGTCTTGGATGCCTTAGCAGGAAGGCTTGAAAAGATGGAACAATCCTAAAATATGTACAAGGAGAAGGCTGAGCATTATGTAGCTATTTTGAGGAAACTAGTAGGCTCTTTAGGAAATATACAACCTTTGGCTATGGTAAGCTTTGAGGTCCCAGTAGTGAAAAAGGCAGAGAAGTTTTCCTCTAAGGGTAAAGTGTTGTATGATTTCATTGATGAAATGATAGAACATGGTTCAAAAGCCATAGTTGTTGTGGATGACAAGGCCACTTAGATAGCCAAGCTAAAATCAGAGCTTGACAAGGAATAAATCATACTTTCCCAGGAACAAAAAGAAATGGAAAAATTCCTCTCGTTTTGGTCACGAATGAAAGAGGCAAAGCTAATTAAGTTGGTGGAAGTTGGGGTAATTCCCGACAAAGAGAAATATGTGGAGGTAAGAGAATCCCTCAAGCACTACATTCAAGTGATCAAGTCTCTTATCAGTGATATCCACCAAGTACAAGAAGATGTCGAAGGACATCGTGTTATCCTAGAAAATGGAATTAAGGAGTTACCGAGTAAGCTCCTTGATGAAGATCATATTTTCCTCTAGGCTAGTGAACTTTCACAGATCTACAAGGAAGCCTTAATGAAGCAAGTAGAGGATGCAAACTTTTCAAAGACCTCCATGCATGCAATTTATGATATATGACTTTCTCTTGATAATCTCAAGATGCATCTTGATAGATGCAAGAAAATTCACTCATCTGCTAGAAGATCAATCGCCAAAGTTCACACCATTGTGGATTACACTTTTGGTCTAGATGAGGCATTCGTCCTAGAGACAAAGAGGAGATATGAAGACTTCCTCGCCCAATACAAGGAACCATGGAGACTTCTTTTCATCTCCAGTGTTAGATAGTTTTTTCTTTCATTTACGCATTTTGTAAATAGTTCTCAACATCTCACATGTCTTTTTCTAAGATGTAATTACATGTAAAAACAAAGATGTTTTCCCAAAAACATGGACATCTTTGAATAATTTGACTTGTTAGGTGAGATTTTCCTTAATTAGCTCACTTAACTTTCCTAATTTTGCTCATGTACTTTTCCTAGATTTGCTCTTCCCTCTCTTTTATAAATATGAGGGAATTCTTTTGTAATCTTTATCTTTCATCTTTTGCAACAAAGTGCTACCCATTTTGAGAAGCAAATGCATGAAACTTTGTGTATCTATTTTGATCAATAAAAAAGAAAGTTGCATAATAGACTTTGTGTTGGATCGATTATATTTTGGATTTGATTAATATGGGTAGCGATTAGTGAGTGAGATCTAAGGGCTTTGAATAAATTTGTGTAAACTTTTTGTTGCACTCTTTATTTGAATTTGTGATACTGTTTGGGATAACTATTGGTGAATTATCTACAAGACTTTGTGCTTGTATTTTTTCAAGTTGTTCATGGAATTGTTGTATCTAGAAGACTTTGTGCTTCTAATACAATACTCGTTACATATCTCAAGGATCCATTGGTGAAAAGCTACGGAACGACTTTGTGCCTTCGTGAGCTTTTCTTTTCTTATTTTATCGTTTATTGTTATCATGCTAGTATCTCTAGGATTTTATTTGACAAGATAGAGATATTGTAATTACTTCTTTTTTTTTAGTTTAAAGTTGTATCGAATTAGAACTACCAACTGTGAAGCAATGTAAAACATATTCTTTGAAAAAAGAGAGAAGTATGAATGTGACACACCCCCATCTCTTAATTGTAGTGTACGTTTTCGTGAATACTTAATTAGTTTTATTTAGTTTTAGTAAGCAGTAAGAAGGGTGCCTCCCCTTTCTGAGAGGAGAGATTACATCTCACACAGTTGTGGTTGAAATCAAGGTTGTGTAATCTGTTAAAAAGGGATTATATAATTTTCACCCAACACCCTCTACAAAAGGTTTACTTTTGAATGTTGACCTATCTTCAAAAAAATTCACCCTTGGTGCTTATGTTCACCTAAGGCACTAGTGTCAGATGAATCTAGCCCTTGCATCATATGGTTCCCATGCAATGCAAAAATTTATAGTGAAGTGATCCTTCACCTTGTAGGTATCTTGTGCAATTCCATGCATGTTGGCAATAGTTCTCAGTGGTTGCACCTAGGTGAGGTATGCAACTATGGTCTGAGGGAGATCAACTCCTTCAGAAGGTTCATCTTTGACAGAGGAATTTTTTTATTCTTTTCTTCCTGTTGGTTTAATGTACATATTGTAGTTGTATTGCTTTCCATGAAGTGCTTTTGCACACCCTGCATTCTTCTTAAGGGAATGTATGTTCTAGTTTTATGCTTTTCTCCAAGTGCAGCCTACACATGTTTTGTTTTCCCCTTGTGAGGCCTAGCTATTGAATTTTTTCCCTTATGAATTCATTCCCAATGGACCAATAAGGCCTCTGGATTCTATGATTAGCAGGAAACCATCCCACAAAAATCACCGTAAATTTTGACATTTCATGCCACCCTTTGATGATCCTGTTGAAAATTGAGGTGTTTGTGTAGCTTAATACTTTGTAAAACTATTATACCTTTTGATCTAGATATGTATTCTTTGTTACAGATTATTTTTGGGTGATTATCTGATTAATCCATTTTACCATTTGTAGAATGAAGACATAAGTTGTAGAAGAATTAGACAGGACATTAGAAGATACACAACATATATCGTGGAGAAACCCTTTCGGGAAAAAACTCCATCGAGAATCAATGTATTATTTAATCTCTAAAGTAGATTACAATAATTCCAATTCTTCCTTGAGATGCTTCTTCTACCTTCAACAAATCTTCTTCACAACCTGCAATAAACTGATACAAACTCTCTTCAACTTGCTTGAGATATATAGGCAATAAACAACTTTGTAAACTCCAAAAGAGTTACAATTACAAAGCTCAATCCCTATCTCCTAAAAGGTATGCCTATCTCTTCCAAGTAGAGTTTAACCGTGAAGAACAATGCCAAATCATCATCTTCATCCATTTTGGCATCCCAAACTGAAGTAGTAACTCAACCTTTATTCTGTAAATATCTTCAAGGATTTATCCTTGAAGTAGG
Source organism: Sequoia sempervirens (assembly GCA_007258455.2). Classification (NCBI taxonomy): domain Eukaryota; kingdom Viridiplantae; phylum Streptophyta; class Pinopsida; order Cupressales; family Cupressaceae; genus Sequoia; species Sequoia sempervirens. Next base: position 217,940 of record VDFB02289737.1, on the reverse strand, counting down.
TGCCCAAGAGTGGGCCCACTTAACTTAGCCTTCTGAAATATCTTAACATGCAAAGGAGTTAATTCCAAGAAGCCAACGTGGGTGCCCAAAGTGGGTCCAAGTCATTTTCTGTTAACTAAAACATCTCTCTCCACCATTCACGCAAGAATGGTCATCCCATGTTAACTGAAGGAAGTCACATGTTATCTATAATGCAACTCAAGTCATTAGTCATGCATTCTAAGTTAACTGAAGTCAACTAGCATTCAACTAAAACTAATTGAAGATAACTAAATTGAATTTAACTAAACTAAATTGAATTGAAATGAACTGAACTAAACTGATTCTGAATTGAACTGAACTGAATTGAATTGAACTGATCTAAACTAAACTGAACTTCACTTCATGCATGTAAACATCAAACCCTAACTCCTAAGATCTTTACATGCATTCAGAAGTGTTATCTTTTACTCCAAATAGTTAACTTAACTCAAGGTGAGTTCCACCTTCCATGTGGGTGCCCCATGTGCTCTTATTATTTAGGAACTCATCTTCGATGCCCTCACATGCTCCTATTATTTAGAATTAATTACAAGTGTCAATTAACATGATTATTTCATCCAAAATCAATCTCTCTCTAATCCTAGTGTTTGAGAACACTTTCCAAGGACTTAGGAGACACATGAAATAAATAATGTTTAGGATTGCAATTAAATGGCATCCTATTTCCAACATTCTCCCACTTGACATTATACATTGCAATTATTCTAAACAAGGAATAATTATAAATCAAGTACAAAACTTAAGGCCAATGGCCTTCCTGCACCAACTAATCAATCCATGCCAACCTCAAATGAAACCTACATAACCATGAAGCTCCAAGCAAATGATTAAAACCAAGAGAACTTATATGAAGGAACTGGTTTCAAAAGATAAGCTGTAACATTAATTAAAGTGTTGAATTTCTCAATTAATACCTTCCCACTCTTAACCATTTCTCACACAAAGTGATACTTAACATAAACATGCTTAGTACGAGTATGATGCATAGGATTTTTGGCTAAACACATAGCACTCTAACTATCATATTCAAGTTTAACTTACTTGCAATTAAAACCAATACCTTTCCCAAGTCTCTATATCCAAACTGCCTCTTTGGAGGCATGTGAAACCGCCGAGTGTGTTGAACTCACGTTCAACCAAGATGTAGGATCCTCAGTCTTTTATGTTGAAAATAGCTTTTCTTACTAGTAACTATTCCAACATATATCTCTTACCATAAGAGAACTCAAGCCTCACCTATTTCTCCAAGTATCCATGAGCACCTATAAACAACCAATCCATGCCAAACTCCAAATGCAACATAGCACTATCATGAAGTAATCAAGCAAATGATTAATGCACCCAATACTTAAGAGAACTACATGAGATCAATGTCAAAGCTCCAACCTTGAACATAAATATGGCATCCATGATCTAACCATATCCTCCTAGGAAATCACATGCACCATAACACACTTAAACATCCTAGTCTCAAGAGAACCATGCCAAACTCTAAATGCAACAAGAGTAAACCATGACATAATAGCAACCACTCTAAACAGAGAAAACATATCCCCAATCACCTGAAGACAACCTTACTAATGATGCATCCTTGTCACTACCAAAAACTCCCACTGAACCATGGTACCGAGTCACACATGGAATCGTGACTACCATCCTCTTCATGGAGATCACTATATCCTACCAAAGCTCCCACTAAACTGTGATATCGAGCTATACATGGCAACAAGATAAACATCAAACCATCACTGTCAAAAGCATATGGAATTTTAGACATTTCCTCATGATAAAAATTATCATAACATATACCATGCCACAACTCTAAACTGCTAATCAAGAGTATATCATGACATAATAACAAAACCATCCTATAACCAAGAATCCACTTCATTGCCAAATGCTCCCACTGAATCGTGATACTGAACAATCCCATGGCATCATGATGCACATAATCAAAACCACATTTCTATCATAAGCTCACACCAAACCTATGAATCCAAGCTCTCAATGACATATGATAAACATCCTCTAAAGCAAGAATATATACCTCTTGTAACAAACTTATTTTCCAAAATCAGCAATAACAAAAATAGTAAAAGCTCCCACTATAGCCATAAAACCTCCAATCTTTTAAGAGAAAGACATCCCAATACTCTACCCAACCTCAGCTCTGATACCAAATGCTGAAAATTGAGGTGTTTATGTAGCTTAATACTTTGTAAAACTATTATACTTTCTTATCTAAATATGTATTCTTTGTTACAAATTCTTTGTGGGTAATTATCTAATTAATCCATTTTACCATTTATAGAATGAAGACAAAAGTTGTGGAAGAATTGGATAGGATATTAGAAGATACACAACATATATCGTGGAGAAACCCTTTCGAGAAAAAACTCCACTAAGAATCAATGTATTATTTAATCTCTAAAGTAGATTACAATAATTTCAATTCTTCCTTGAGATGCTTCTTCTTCCTTCAACAAATCTTCTTCACAACCTACAATAAACTGATACAAACTCTCTTCAACATGCTTGAGATATATAGGCAATAAAGAACTTTGTAAACTCCAAAAGAGTTACAATTACAAAGCTCAATCCCTATCTCCTAAAAGGTACGCCTATCTCTTCCAAGTAGAGTTTAACCGTGAAGAACAATGCCAAATCATCATCTTCATCCATTTGGGCGTCCCAAACTGAAGTAGTAACTCAACCTTTATTCCATAAATATCTTCAAGGCTTTATCCTCAAAGTAGGTTCCCAAGAGTGGGCCCACTTAACTTAGCCTTCTAAAATATCTTAACATTTAAAGGAGTTAATTCTGAGAATCCAACTTGGGCGCCCAAAGTGGGTCCAAGTCATTTTTTGTTAACTGAAACATCTCTCTCCACCATTCATGCAAGAATGGTCATCCCCTATTAACTGAAGGAAGTCACTTGTTATATGTAATGCAACTCAAGTCATTAGTCATGCATTCCAAGTTAACTAAAGTTAACTAGCATTCAACTAAAACTAACTGAAGATAACTGAACCATAATTGAACTGAGCTGAATTGAACTAAACTAAACTAAACTGAACTGAACTAAACTTCATGCATATAAACATCAAACCCTAACTCCTAGGATCTTTACATGCATTCAAAAGTGTTATATTTTACTCGAAACAATTAACTTAATTCAAGGTGAGTTCCACCTTCCATGTGGGTGCCCCATGTGCTTCTATTATTTAGGAACTCATCTTGGATGCCCTCACATGCTCCTATTATTTAGAATTAATTACAAATGTCAATTAACATGATTATTTCATCCAAAATTAATCTCTCTCTAATCCTAGTGTTTGAGAACACTTTCCAAGGACTTAAGAGACACATGAAATAAATAATGTTTAGGATTGCAATTAAATGACATCCTATTTCCAACAGATCCATCATTAATAACCAATCTAAGAGATCCTACATGGGCCATCTTGCATGAATTATCCTTGAAGGTTCCTAAAATTGGCTTAGTCCTAAAATTTTGGGCTTTCGGGTTTTCGCTTACCTCTCTACTAGCATGCCTTCTTCATCGCTCCCGCTCCTTCTTCTTTGCCTTCCATTTTCTACTAAGTGTTACGGGTTTCAGCCATTGGCCTTACCCTTTAACCCTTATCACTTCCTTCTAGTAAGCCTCAAGCCTTACCCTTGGTCACCGAAGTCCTAAAGAGGCTTTTCAAGATTTGTCCAAGTCTTGATTAGTCGGACTTTAGGGGTTGGTTTTTCCTCTTACCTCTTCCATCTTCTCCCCTTTTCTTCTATCATACTTTGGGTGTCAGCCTTCAGCCTTACCTTTTAAGTCTTACCGCTTTCTCCTCCTAAGGCATAAGCCTATTGCCCGATCACCAAAGCACAATTAAATCTTTCAAGATTTGCCTAAGTGTTGTGTTTTCAAACTTTGGGTGTTGGTCTTCCCTCTTACTACTTTCTATCTTTTCATCATAGGAAGTAAGATTTCCTCTCGATCTCCAACCCTCAAAATCTTGTCTTTGGCTTTCGAGCATTGGACTTTCATCTTCCTCCTTTTTTCCTCTTCACTTTCACTCCTTCCTTCGAAAATTTGATTGTGTTGGGTTTTCGAACTTCGGGCTTTGGCCTTATCCTTTACCTCTTACCTTTATTCGACAGGAGGTAACTCTTCTTTCCAACCCCTGATGGCTCCTTTCAAACTTCGGCCTTTGGTCTTCCCTTTTACCCTTTTTCATGTTTGCGATAAGGTGTAAGCCTCCTTCCCAACCTCCAAAGCTTGAAAATGGTGACCCTTTTTGACTTCACAATTCGCTCCTTTGACCTTCTCTCTTGTTTTCTTCTAGTATGTGGTATAGTGAACTCCCGAAACCCAATCTTCGATAGTCTGATGCCAAGATGTGCATAAAGTACAAAGTAGGCCCAACGCCCGATCCTCAATGAAGGTGCTCTTTTTCATTCCTCCAGACCATTTAATGCTTAGCAAAGGTTTCCTTTTAGACTCAACACCCTGGCCTTTCCACGAACTTGGCGCGTTTTTTCAGGTGATGACATTAATGCTCGAATCATTTTTTGAGTTGTCTATTTCGATTCTAGGGCTTGAAAGATGACATTTATTGCTCCCCTGACTTCTACAAGTGGATTTTATGGGCACCCATGCTCATTTATTGTTGTTTGTTGACTTTCTTAACGTATGCATGCCCTAATCACAATTTTCATGGGATGGATCCATCCTTTCACACAACCTTCTTTTCTAACCCTAGTTAGGGTTAGGGTTCAGTTTGTGGTTCCAAGTTATGCCTAATCTATAAAGGAAAGAAATGTATTCATTTCAAGGATTCTTCCTCTGGCTGCTCCAGGATTTTTCTTTGGAAAACTTGCATTTTGCACTAGATGCAATTGTAAAGATTGTCTTGTTGCCTCTACATCAATGAAATTGATTAAGCTTGCCTCTTCTTAGCTTTTTTATGTTTGTGTAAGTTCATTACCTTCATATCTAAGTGTTTGTTCTCTCTTTCCATGCATGTATATTTGAGTTAAATCATTTACAGTTGTTGCTTGAGAATATCCTTTTCCTTTTGGCACCTTGTCAAATCCTAACCTCCATGGTTACCTTTAGGAATCGACCAAATAGAGATCTATGTGAGTCCCTTGGTTCTTCTTCAACATGTTGTTGTGCAATCTCAACCAGGAAGAAACAACTTTCCATCTTGATGTACCACCTCCATTTCTCTTTCATGATTTCTTTCTCCCATTTTCCCCTGTGAGTTGTTAAGGTATGGTAGTGGTAGGTTTTCATGTGTTGGTTTGGACCAACACATTGCACTTGGATCGAAAGAGGAAGCTAGAATTATCCAAAGATTCAACCTTATACGTGCAAAGGTACCACACCTTAAGGTTGTTTCCATTGTGTCATTAGAATGCTAAACTTTGTGTTCAATAGGGTGTAATTTCATGTGACAATAGGAGCCTTATGCATTTTATTTAATATTTTATCATGATTCTTGGTCTTCCAAGAAAGGGGTGGTGTGGGTTATTGCAAGTGGTTTTGGCACCTCATGTTTTGATTTACCATTGTGATCTTGCTTAGACCACAAGTTCTATATATTGGAGCCATGAGATGATAGTTTTATAATGTGTTATTTGTAAGTGTATGGATGCATCCAAGTTGTTCGGAGATCAACAATGAAGTGTATTAAGGTTTATCTCTTTTTTAAAGATTAATAATATACTTGCCCTCTTTTCTCATGTGATTTTTTTCCTGAAAGGGTTTCTTCAAGTAAATCTGATATCATATTTTGTTTGCTATTTTTTCTATTATGTGAATGTGCAATCACATACATATAATATGATTTGGTAATCTTATTTTCAAATTTGAATTCACATACATAAGTTAATACTGCAACTTAGTTTCACCTTGTTTTCAACATTCTCAACTATAGAAACACTTTTGCATTCAATTATAGAATGTGGTAAGTTGTGTAATTAGGGTAGGATCAACAAAAAATATTTTATAATTTGAAGAAGATGATTTATCATGTACTAGTTTTGATTTTAACTATTTTTCACTCTTGTTTGAAGGTGGAAACTGATGCAAGTCAAATTTCCATGGTAGTAGTCCTGCTCAAGGAGTTAATCATGACAAGATATTTCATGGTTCATTTTTAGTTTATTACATGTATGTAATAAGGAATTTTATGCTCTCAAGGTCAAATGATCAAGTTTCTATTTTAGGCTAGCATTGACGCGTTCTATCATGTGTTCCCAAATCAACATGCTATATTTATGTCATCCAAAGGGGTCTTTCCCTTATCCTTGTTCATGATCTCATTGGATGATGTGAAGATAAAAATTAACATATGGATTCATATTTTTAGTTACAATCTAAACCATCTATTGATCTATCATGATATTGTACTTTGATCAATCATAAAAAAATAGAATGATGAATGTCCTTAAATAGGAAAGCAATATTAATTAGTTGTAAGTATAATTGTATTTCTTGACCTTGATCTAGATTATCAAGGATATTCAATTCCCCTATATTTTTTGCATATTTTTTCCCCACACAACAATATGTCAACTCAATGTCCTTGTTTACCAATCTTCCATAAGATTTAGTGTAAAATATTTTTTTTCTTTCATTAATTTTTTTAAGTTTTATTAACAATTCTCCACACACTTTGGACCATGAAATTTTTTTTCATCGACTCTCCCATTTGTGGTAATTATATCCATAAAACATTAGGTAAGAAAATTCTTCATGTTGCCATTTTAATTATACCCCTATTTTAGAGGGCTCTAAAGTTTTTAGCACTATATGGCATTATGAAGAGTTCAAAAACATCTAAACACTTTAAAATCATGATAAAATAATGTATATGTCAAATTTGTGCTACCTTGAATTTTTTACCTTAAAAATGCAAAACACTCTCTAACAAGGAAAAAATAAAGTTTAAATTCATTTCAAATTTGGTAGTGAAGTAATTGATAGTCATGATTTTTGTCCTCTATCAGGTACTCTAACTTGTATTCATATATTATTTAGAACTTTTGTCTAATGTAACCCAACAACACTCAAACACATGTTAGCCACTTTACCTAGCATAGATTTTTCACCACCTCAAAAAATTCCCCTCTAAAATCATAACTGTTTGGATCACTAACAATATTCCACATGCACCTCAAATTTGTATCATGCTAATTATAAAACCATGCACAAATCTCTCATAAAAGGAAAACAAGTTATATAAAATTAAAAGAATAAATAAGAAAGTGATTTGAAGTCTTCATTAAAACAAGCCTAATTTACGAGTTATATAGACAAATGTATACAAAAAAATAGATTAAAAGAATAAATCTACGTAAACAAGGAGGAACAATGTGGATCGCCCTCCTAATATTCTCATGCTTGTAGAGAATAAATGACAACTATATCATTTATATCAATAATTTATGCATAAACCATTTGAACACCAATGAAGCATGTCTATTCAACAAAGACAATGCCAATAGAGTGGGGCACCTATTGAGGATAGTAATTCTCAACTCAATATACTAGATTCACATTTATTGTGAATGGATCACTACCATATTAAATCAGTTAAATATTTCTTGATGCATCAAAACCTCTCAAGTATGATATGGATTTGTGTTCTTCACAATTTATCTCAAAGTGATTTAGCATGCTTAGTTATGTTGGTCTTATAAGCACATTAAACCATTGATACACCTTTAATGATCATCAACATATTGATAATTATGTAATGCATTACATGATTTTGAAATAAACAATATATTGATTTTGACATTATGAATGGAAGTGTCATCTCTATTGAATAAGCGTGCCTCTTTTATTATAGGTGAGCTTCTTTTATATAGTATTTTGTGTAGTAGTTGACAATAATGGTTAGTTGGAAAGGGGTCAATTTGGATCTATGACTAAATTTAAAATTAAAATTTTAGGGATTGAATATTTAAGTGCAAAACTAAATTAGATTAAATCTACAAATGCAAAAAATTCTTAGGAGAGGAATTAATAATTTGTAATTTGGATCTCAATAGAAATTAATATATTTCTTATTTTTAACTAGAAAATGAAATTACTAAAAATCAAACAAAATCATGCATTAAGATCAAATAATCAAAATCACCCATTATGACCAAATAATTAGAAGACCTATACAAAATGACATAATATGATTCAAGATAAAAATATATACTTTTCACTATTACACTAAATTATTTAACATAGATAATTATACATAGATATTTATTTATGATACCTAATCTTGAATTTTTATTTTTATTTTTTGATGGAGGGTTTTATATCAAACCCATATTAGTTTTACAATTCAATACAGGCGCACAAGCCATAGGCTAAGCCTCGTCCGTTAAGAACCAAGGACTAAGGGGTATCCATTCCACCAAATTCGCCCGAAGCATGATCCTAATCTCATCTCTTATGATGTTGTAACCTTACACTCACAAAGACATAATCCCTTGTGAATTCTCTTTCATTATAAAGATCTTTGGTGGGTTCTCTTTCATTATAAAAATCTTTAAAAAAAACACATGCTTGTTTGCTGGCCTTGGTTTCTATCATGTAAATGAAAAAATAATATATATACTTTAAATCCCCCCTATGATAGTTTTAAAAAAAAAACTCATCTCCTTTATAAGCCTTATCTGATATCTAAATTAAAACTCCATTGCTCTACAATCCAAACACAAGGGAGCTGATGCCTTCCGAACATGATTCTTGCATTGCAGTGCTGCAAACAAGGAAATGTAACTTGAGAATTGGCATCAGCAATGGGAAGTGAAACCTTGAAAGAGACTGATACTACCATTGCAATGTCATTCTTAAAAACAGAAGTAAATAAATGGCCATGGTACCACTTTTGAAGGCGAAGGCGGTGACACTGTTACATTCTCATCGTGGTCGGAGTAGATTGAATGACAATGCACATTTTTCATGCTTCAAACATACTCATACAATGCCAATGCCATTGAAATCCATTTCCAATCTCAACCTCAGAGCATTATGTAGAAAGGATCAGGTGAAGGAGGCGCTGCATATTCTGCTTACTACACACACACCCCCTGTAAACCCTTATGCATATTTTCAACTATTGCAGAACTGCATTGCCAACAATGCGCTTTCACAAGGTAAACAAATCCATTCTCTCATCACTCACAGGGAATTTCCATTTGTTACACGCACAATTTTTCAAAATAAGCTTATTGACATGTATGTCAAATGCGGGAGTTTGGTGAATGCTCGTAAAGTTTTTGACGACATGAAAATACGCAGTGTTTCCTCATGGAATACCATAATTGCGGCTTACCGAAGACATGGATATCCTCACCAGGCATTGGCACTGTTTCACCAAATGCAACGAACAGGTGTCGAACCCGATCACTTCGCCTTCGCCACTATACTCCCGGCATGTGCCAAAATAAGAGATTTGGAACAGGGTATGGACATCCATCAAAGCATTATGGAAAGGGGTTTTTTGTCAGATGTTGTAGTTGCAAGTGCCCTGGTAGATATGTATGCAAAATGTGGAAGCATAGACAAGGCACGCGAGCTGTTTGACAAAATGCCTGAAAAAAATGTAATCTCATGGAATGCAATGATTGCAGGACATGCACACAATGGTGATCTCGACGAGGCTTTAAATATTTTCAAAGAAATGCCACAAAGAAATGTGGTTTCATGGAATGCTATGCTTGCAGGATATGCACAAAATGGATGTGTTGAAAAGGCCTTGGAGGCATTTAAGCAAATGCATTTGGCAGGCATAAAGCCAGACCGGGCAACCTTTGCCAGCATCCTACCAGCCTGTGCCAAAATGGGATCTCTAGAAAAGGGTATGGACATCCATGAAAGTATAATCGAATGTGGATTTTTGTCAGACGTGGTAGTTGCAAATGCCCTGATAGACATGTATGCAAAATGTGGAAGAATACAAAAGGCACGCCAAGTGTTTAACAAAATGCCTAAAAAAGATGTAGTTTCATGGACTGCAATGATTGCAGGATATGCACAAAATGGTGTTCTTGGCGAGGCTTTATGGCTTTTCAAACAAATGCCACGACCGGATCTCATCTCATGGAATACCATCATTGCAGGATATGCGGTAAATGGGTTAGCTGAAAAAGCCTTGGAAGCTTTTAAACAAATGCAATTGGCTGGTGTAGAGCCTAACTCCACAACCTTTGCTACCATCCTCCCAGCCTGTGCCAAAATGGGAGCTTTAGAACAAGGAATGGTCATTCATCACATTATAATAGAATGTGAATTATCGTCTGATATTCTAGTTGCTAATGCCTTGATAGACATGTATGCAAAATGTGGAAACTTACAGAAGGCACGTGAATTGTTCGAGAAAATACCTCAAAGAGATGTGGTCTCATGGACTGCAATTATTGCAGGATATGCACAAAATGGCGTTCTTGGTGAAGCTTTAAGGCTTTTCAAAGAAATGCCTCAACCAGATGTCATCTCATGGACTGCAATGATTGCGGGATATGTGCAAAATGGACTTATTGAAGAAGCCTTGGAATTTTTTAAGCAAATGCAATTGGCAGGTGTAAAGCCAGACTCCACAACCTTTGCCAGCATCCTCCCAGCCTGTGCCAAAATTGGAGCTTTAGAACAGGGTATGGGCATCCATCAAAGCATAATCGAAAGCGGGCTTTTGTCACACACCACAGTTGGAAATGCCCTGGTAGACATGTACGCAAAATGTGGAAGTATAGACAAAGCACGTGAACAGTTTGACAAAATGCTCCAAAGAGATGTCGTCTCGTGGAATGCCATGGTTGGAGGATATGCACAAAATGGCTTTTGCAAAGATGCTCTCAAAATCTTTGAACTAATGAAGCACTCTGGAACACATCCTGATCATGTAAGCTTTACTTGTGTTTTATTAGCATGCAGCCATGCAGGTTTAGTAGATGAGGGCTGTAAATACTTCAATGGAATAGGTGACTCATATTGCACTATGCCTACAATTGACCATTATGTGTGCATGGTCGACCTTCTTGGCCGTGCTGGATACCTTGAGGAAAGTCTAAACTTTATCATCAAAATGCCAATTAAACCTGTGGTGATTGTGTGGATGTGTTTGCTTGGTGCCTGTAGATCATATAAAAATATAGGGTTAGGAGAATTTACAGCAACACTTCTTTTTGAGCTGGATCCTAAAAATGCTGCGACTTATGTTCTTCTGTCAAACATCTATGCAGAAGTGGGCAAGTGGGGTGAGGCTCAAATGATAAGCAAATTGATGAAAGATAAAGGAATTACAAAAACACCTGGATGTAGTTGGATTGGAGGCCATGAGATTGTACATGCTTTTTGTGTAGAAGACAGATCACGCCTACAAACACAGTAGATTCTCGCAATGTTGGAGAAGTTGTATTGGAAGATGAAGCCAGTCAGGTATATTCCAGATTCAAGACATCTACTGAGGGATGTGGTTGAGGAAAGAGACATATTCCTCTGTCACCACAGCGAGAAGTTATCAATCACATCTGGATTGTTAAGCCTGTCCCCTGGAACAACTGTTAGACTCATCAAGAACCTTTGAGTGACTGCTAGCTACACTGCAACCAAGTTTCTTTCCAAGATTGTTGCAAGACAAATTGGTTTGATATATGCGAACCAGTTCCACCATTTGAAACAAGGAGAATGTTCTATTGGCGATGCTAATTGTAGCGCTTGTAAAGATGGGCTTTCACTATAGCAAAGTGTAGTATCAAACCTGGAGCGATAAAGAAGGGACCAGGTTTTATTCTCAATTTCTAAAAGTGAATTATCTGAGCATTTGAAGATACAAACCATGCCGTTGACTCCATGAAATCAGATGTATAATATGCCCTGTTCATCACTTCTTATTACTTCCTGCCTTGGGCAGGTATATTATAGTATTCATACAATTTCAAGAATGTCAATACATGACATCCAAAATATAATGTTCAATTTTAATAAATTTTTTTAAAATATAAATTTTCAATTTAAACTTATTTCACTTGGATGATTGCACTTAACCGTACAGAAAATAGTCATTTTATTGCAATTTATTTTGTCAGTAATTCTTCAAGAATAATACAAAGAATGGCCTAAAATGTCATTAATTATTGTATCAACAAACAATAATAATAATCGACATCAACTCTATTATCATTATAATTCATTCCTGGGTATTAATTTTTTACAGATGGGTTGGCTGATATGCAATACAGTTTTTTAAATATTTTACTATTATAGATTGATGGCCATAAAAAAAAAGTTTTTTATTGCAATTATCAATTAGAGTGATGTTGAAAATTGGTCGCACCTCCTCTCTAATGGAATGCCAGGTTTGTCTGTCCTCCATTCATACATCGACTAAACTTGCCATTAATCATAAAATTTATGAGCTTCTTTGCCAATGGCGGTGGTTCTACAGCAGTAGTTATTCTTTGAACAGTTCTTTGTGTTAAAAAAAAAAAGCTAAAGGAAGCAGAGACTGAAAAACCGCAGGCAGTTGACATTAGTTGCAATTAGTAGTAATACTGTATACCATCTTATATTCTATTAGTACAATTTAGGACTGCGTCCAGGCTCTATCCATTCTATATCTATGTGATGCATTTTCTTAGTTACCTCATGTGGGCAGGTGGAGTACTATAATTTAGGTTTGATGATATTATTAGTATCGGTTTTTTTTTTTTTCAATTTTATCAAATATTGAATATTTTTATCGAAACTTTATAGTTTAATTAGTTTGAGTATAATTGATGAGGGGTGATGGTATGTTCTTTAATTACACCATCCATCAACATTCAAACTCCGACAGATATGATATATAAAGAATGAGAGTGAAATCATACCCCAAACAACTTTTAACAGAATGATCCCTAAAAATATATTTTAGACAAGTCACTTTTATTTTACATCAAACTTACAATATAATCCTATTGTGCTGCAACAATTTTAGGTAAGGCACCAAGGATATTTTTGTAATGAAAATAATGACAACATATAAGTTTTTTCTTCCGTAAATATATTGGTCTTGCAAAATGCTTTTTGCTGAGATTTTTAGTGAATTTTTAGTTATAAGAGTGAGGGTACCATATCATAAACTTCATTTGTTATTGGGAATCACTTTAAAATCCCTGGACATCTCTGTGTGTTGTCTGGCCCTATACCATCTGGCTAAAAATGTCAAAGCATAAAATTAGATAATGAATTCTTCCATAATTAACAAACGCATTTCAGGCCAGAAAGCAACGCTATGAGTCAAACTAGCCAAAAAAACTGTTTCTATCTGCTAATAATTTTTCCCTAAGGAAGTTCGTGTGGAAGCCTTGTGTCATAATTTCAGTTGGTAATTTTGGTGGGCGATTTAAAAAAAAGGAATCTTGTCTGGAATTTAGAACCTTTTAATGTGTATATACTTCAGAAAAATATCTTGTAATATCTTTGCGGATGATTATTTCGATGGAAGATTGGAATATACATGCTGTTCATACGAAGAAAGTTCTTAATGGATACAATCCAAGGGAATGGACTCATTCGAGGAAAACTGTGAAAAAAGGTCATGAACGGAAAGTATTGATGTTTCAAGAGGGATAAATGACTTAAACATGGTTCGTTTATTGTCACATTCCTCCAAGTAGGCATGATAGGGACATTTATCAAAGCATAAAGAAAAGTTTAATGAGGAAGGGCATAACAAATTTTAAATGATATTTAGGAATCGAAGGGAGGCAGAGCAATCGGGCATGGGTAACATGACAGAAGTTGGTGGTAACAATGTTGCTTAGGCACAAGTAGTAAGTAACATTCAATCAAGTTGAGTGATGGGAATGAGGTGAAAGTAGTTGGTGGGGAGAGAGGGGTTGCCTCCCCTTGGTAAAAGAAATGGCAACTACTAGAGGGAATATAGTGAATGAGAGGACATGATGCTCATGTAAAGAGAGTTTATTGCCAGGTTTTTAGTAAGGTATGGTATTTTTTTTTTGTTATGATTAATATTTAAGTAGTATCATCAAAGGGGTTATGGATGTTTTTTTTAAAATTATTGTGAGGAATTGGGAGTTTAATCTATCAATTCAAAGCTTAGCTCTTTACAAGATGATGTTTTCTATAATATTTTGAGCGATGTGCAACAAATCTTCATCCACACCATGAGTAAATAAGGAGTTGAATCCATGACCTAAGCTACCTAAAGCGATAGTTGAGATCAAGGGACCTAACCCCAAAAGTTAGGAGCTAAGGGCGATTTACTTGGTTGAAAAGCTAACATAGAATTAAGGAATTCCAAGCCTTTTGCCCTCATCCCCCCCATCCCAAATATCAATATGCTTACAAAAGCTTTGTATAATTAATATTTTAGTTCTAGTTGTCTTCCCCCTCTCTTCACACCCTTCTCTTCCCCATTAAGTAAAGTCAAATATATCCTCCTTGATTTGAATATCTTATTCTATTCATGTTGCCTTCAATGACTCGAAAGACTATTTAAGTTTAGGGGTAAATGGGACCAGCTACCACCCTGTGTGCGACGACTTTTCTTGAAACAATCACCCGGGTGCATGTTATTTTGAAGGATAAAAGGTTGGCAACACAAACAACATAATGGTCTCCACAGTTGTCACTTCCCTTGCCAATTTTGTGCTTCATGGTGGAAGTGTTGCTGAGGGTATGAAGCCATCCTGATGAGTCTACCTTTCATGGGAGAAGGTGATATGTGACATCACTTGCAGTTCTTGCTAGTGATAGTGTGCTTTCTAGAGGTGTTAAATTTTAGTCATGTCTACTTGGTGCATTTTTGGGGAAGATAGAGATGGAGACTGTAGATTATGGATCCTACACTTCTCAATCACCCATATAACAAGATTGGTGAGATTATTGATGAAGTATAACTCCTCCTTTAACCTTGAATAGATTTTATGCCTCATCTAGTTGGTGCTTATTACTGGCTGAATTATCCATTAATCGTTGCATATTATTTTTCTAAAAAACCCTTAGTTTCATTCTACTATGGAGCTCTCTACAATAGTTTTGTTGAATTCATTGTAAGCCCAAACTGTTATATTTGTCTATGATGAATCTAAAGGGCCAGATGGTTGTAATTTAACTTCAAGATTCAATTAGTTGCATTTGTTGGTAATGCTAGAATAGCTTGGATCAACACTTTGTCTTTGACATTTACTTTAAGTTTTTTAAGATTTTCTTAGCAACTTGCAAACTTTGCAAATTGTGATTTTGTCAACAATTTATTGTTAGGAATAAGGTGTTGTGCATCTTGCACAAGAAAGAAATATTTAATTATATAAAATAAATATTTATTTGTGGTGCATCTTGAAGTGACATGTTTAGCTACATTAAATATTTATTTGGGTCCACTTGTAAAGTTGTATAAAACAATGGTTAGATATTTTATATGTGGGTTACACGAAAAAAATATTTTACCTTTGGGAAACTTAGTACCAAAAAGAAAATGTTGGGGTCAATGGTTTTACCTTACCACAGTTTAGTTGTTTTGTGCGAGCTTGATTTTATAAAAGCAAACACATGTTTAGGGGTGGAAGTTGGTTGATTAGTGGTTTTGACTTGGTTGTCATTGTATTGAGCTCTCTTATGAAGGGTGCATATGTGAAGCATGTCATCGGATGTGTCGTTACATGCTTGGGCACATGGAGGATGCATTGGAGGAACTTGATGTTTAAAACGTATTCATGGAGACTCTATAGGTGTATTGTAATGTTTTTATTGCTGAAAAATACATTGAGTGTTGATATTTTTGGAGGCTAGGTTTTTCTCTCTTGAAGCTTCTCTAAAGGTATATCTTGTGTTATCTCATTGTATGTCTTTGATCTTTGCATTATGGTTATTTTGTAAACTTGTATGCATGCTTTCCTCTCATGAGTTTATGTAAGAAATGGTTTGATCAACCTGTATTATTTTCCTAACAAGTGGTATCAAAGCCATGGTTGTGTTTGAGGGGTATGAGAGAACTCTATTTTGTTTTAACCCTTGAATGAGAAGATACAATTCAAAGTTGAATTTATGACAACGTTAGAGATATTTCAGACATTTCAATATATGATATATGTTGTGTAACATGCCCAACTAGATTTTCCTCAATTAAATTAAAAATTTGACATTATGAATATAAAATTTATGACTTAAATCCCATACCTATTTCCATTTAGCAATTTCATGTCCATAAATAAACAAATAAAACTGAATATATATTCATTTCCAAATGTCAATAGTCAATTTACAAATTTGACTTGGCACTCAACGCCTCAAAGTCAATACATCAAATACATCAATTACATCCATTACAACAATCTCATCAATTACATCAATGATACAATTACATAAATATAATTATGATATGATTCCTTTATGATAGTTCACCTCCACTAATTGATGAGAACATGGTTGAGGTGCTTTTCCACCCAACCACGAAGCAATGCTTCCTTGGAATTCTTTAGTCAGTTGAAGAATACCTGAACCTGGATTAAACATTTAGCAAGAGATACAGTTGCAAGGTGGAATCTGTGCATGCCTAACTACATGCATTTCTATCTACAACTAGAAAATGCAAGTTTCATGTTAGGTAATAAGAAAGTACAATAGAGAGAGGATAAATATTAACAATTTGTTCCGTAAATAAAAATGACTACAAAGGTTGGCCAAGCTCATGCTGCATAAAATGCAACTCGGGTTAGATTTGGAAAAGTAAATCTACACTCTTTGGCACCCATTCCCAAAAGAAAAACTCATCGTATCAAAGTGGTATCCCTCCCTTTTAGACCATCTATTAGCATCATATTCTAGTGTGCTACAGTCTACCATTAAATTCTTGTATCATTCAATTTTAATATTATCAACAAATATTCCATTTAAATCTGGTATAACCATTCATCTATTTATCATACATCTATCTTCTATTAAAACTCGTATTGCAATTCAACACTGTTCCATTTCTACAGTTCTTTCCTTTGCAAACGAAGTTTAACAATCTTAATAAATGAGTAATTCAAGATGAATCAGAAGGTATACTGCATACATATGTGCACATGCATAAATGAAACATTTATGCATGTATACATATATGCCTAAAAATGAACATGATTGAAATATGGGTATACATTTTGAATAATAAAAGAAAATCTTCCTTACATACTGGTTTCCCATATTTAAAAAAGAAAACATTACTTCATTCAGATGCTCCATTTAATTTATCTATAACATCTAGTCTTAGTTAAGATACAAATGAAACATTTATTCCACAATCACTTATCTTTCATAAGGACTAAGAACAACTCAAAATGAAACATGGTTGATTTACAATATCCATAGTAATCAATACTAGAGAAGTAACATATTAAATATAATAATGAATAATGTACCCTTCAATCTAATACAATCTAGGTTCTATATTCGTTCTTTATTTGTCAATATGTCCATTTGTTGATCAATTTAGATTCACCATCATAATATTTAAAAGAACATCAGAACACTATAAAAAATAATAGATACTTTGTTCCATCAATAATGACAATCCACATGAGGGTGCCAATAAGCAACATGATATTGGTTATCTTAAGATCTTTCATTTAACCCGATATCTATTGTGCCATGGTTCGACCCACAATACAATGAAGCACCCTTTAAGTGCATATTAAAGAAACAAAATATATTCAATACTTCGACTATGATTTTAAACACTGGAAAAATCGACAGTGATCTCATATATATATATATAACATTCAAATGATTCAAATATTTGTGGCTTGAGATGGCCAAGCACTGGTAACACATAACATCAACATTACTATCATGCATCGAACATTAGCAACGTTCAGTTGAGGGTTTCCATCGAACGATAGCATTGTTCTTAATCACCTTCCTCTTACATAGTATGGTGAAGTTTATAAGTTAAAAGGAACAATGTGAATATCGCTCGGCCCATGCATTAGCAGGGTATGAGTCGCCACCTTTTATCACACCAAATTGGTGGGTGCGACATGCATAATACTAGATGAGCGTTGTGTGTTGTTCATCGATAGATAAGATATCAAAAGCGATATAAATCACTTGGCTAGACACTCACAGAGCGCTGGTAAATGTAATATAAGCCAAACACCAAATGATGTTGCTCCAATAATAAAATAACAAGACAAAATGAAACACAATTACATCGGTCGGGCCGAATGGCCATGACTATAAGGAAATGTATAACATGTTGGTGAAAATCCTGTCACGGGTGTATAACCTAATTCCTTTACATGTTGAGTATATCAAATAACAAGCCTTTATGGTGGCTCAACCCCAAATGAAGTTAACATAGATCGACATGAGTCAATAATCAGAGGTAGATACATGATTTCAAAGTCACTAAAATGCTTGATACGGTACAAGAAATACATGATATTTCCAAAAAAGCACATAAGAGTGAAAACTCATTCGACTCAAAGAGAAAAAATTGAAGATAGGTTTGAATTACCTCAACCTATGTGTTTTCTGTTGATTTTTCCTTCAATGGATTTAGCAACAGCTTCTCAAACCGTCATTCTCCTCGTTGTTTTCCAGGCTTTTTCCTTGATCCCCTCCTACTTTTTGCTAGATTGTCTCTTCAATTCGCCCTTATTATAATTTACTTATACTTATACTTATTATATTATATTATATTTTTAAATGGAAGTATTAAATATATCTTAGCAAATTAATATTTATTTATGTTCATAGTTCAACCAATTATTGCTTGTTGCTTGTGTTACCTTTCAAACATAAGTCATTGCCACCAAGAAATGAAGGAGCTACATTGAGTGACTACCAAAAATACAGATTAAGTAGCTATGAAACAATAATAACATTATTAGGTTAACAATAGCATGGTTAGCTACCATGGAATACATGTCAAAATATTACTTGCAGTCTTGATAAAGTTCTCTCATTTTAATATTGTTAAGGTTGATTTAATATTTAATAATATCAATAAGATAACTCTAATAATGATAATTAATATCGATAGTATTATCTGCTTGACTGATCAAAGTAGCCTCATTGTAATTATGAGATTTAATAGTGATTTCAATATTTAGATTCGTAACAATAATGTTACGGGTGTTATTACAATTATTTCAGTTAAATGATAGTATTATTAATAATGCTAATATGAAGTCTAATAATAATATCATTGCCCGACTTCAATGCTAATAACAATAGTATTGTTAGCTTAGGAGTAAATAGTAAGTTTTATTATGTTGATAATATTATTGGCACTAATCCAAAATTAATAATTAAATAAGTCAAATGTTAGTAACAGTCTAATGCTAATTCGAGATTTAACATAAATAGCATTAGTTGGAGTGAATGACACTCTAAATGGAGAATGTTTGTTGGGCAGTCAAAGTAAAATAGAGTTATCCTAAAGAAACATCTTTCTGAATAACAATTTATTATTTAGAGATGATTATAGAAAGTATTATGTTTGAAGTTGTCATTAAGCTTGATTTAGTATCTTCAACTATTAAATAGATGTTCGAGGTATGTGCATATCTAGTGAGGATTTAAATTAAGAATCCAATATTCAATATGTTATTAGTAAGGCTTAAACGTTGAGCATGATAGTCAAATTTATATAGTGTACCATTATCAATTAATTGTGTTTAATACCTTTGTTAAATAAATAAATAAATAAAATGTTGAGTTGTCTGGTGCAAAAATTATGGGCATGACACTTTTGACCACAAATATCTCCTTACTATATTCGAAGATAGTGGTCTTAATTTTTCTGTCTCCATTTTCTTTTTAAATGGCTGCCCACTTCCCTCTATTTTCTGAGCATTGATTGTTACTTTCCAACATAGAGGGGTCGGCCAGGTATTCCCATTCATTATTGAGGGTTACAAATTTAGGCACAAATTCCTTATTAATCCCATGGTAATATATACATATATATAGAATTATATATGTACATATCCTTATTTATTTGCAGGGATTTACAAGCATTCCTATTATTTATTTTCCATTTCCTTATTCAAAAACCTATTTTCAAATCTTTCAAAAAGAAAAAATAATACATTAATTTTCTATATGACAATTATATATGATAGAATGCATTTCCAACATCATTTAACATCGAGCTTTGAGATAGATAGGGTAAGACAAGGATGCACTAAGTTTGTTTCTTTCACAAGATTACTTATTCACCAAATCATGATTTCACACAATATAAAATGATATTTATCAATTGCAAACAAATGCATATGTCATGGTCTACTATGGTGTGTGAGATTCCACATTCCATTCTTGCTTACCGTTATCATCCAGCTAAGTGTTCCTACGTCAATCAAGTTCTTGTCCTTCAACCTACTCCTTCACACACATTCTTACACTTTCCCACTTATCAGTAACTTTTAACCGATAATCTTATGGAATAATTCTCTTAAATCACAAAATTTTAAGATATTCATTTTCAAATATATCATCGTATTTATCAAATCCATAAACACTAAATGATTATTTCCATTTTTCAATTATTTCAATTAACTCAACATTATTAAATTCAAGAAATGAAATTGAGTTATGACATCCATCCCCATTAGAAGGAGACATCATCTCAATGTCTAATCAAACAAAATTGATTCACATATGTTCATCAAATCATATTGTTTTCTAGCCAAAACATCATAACATAGTAATCAAAAAATTTAAGCAACAATATATAGTAAACCATTAATAGTCTTTCTAAGAAAGCAAATGAGGGAAGGATCACTCTGTTTCCTTTGCATCCTCGCAACTTGACGTTTCATCTATCTAGAATTCTAATGGGCTCCACTAGCACCACTCCCGGATCCTCCACCTGTAAAGAATGCCAATCAAGTATATGAGATGCATATGGGTGGTACTGTTTAAGAAAAGAAACATGAAACACATTATAGAGTCGAGCTAGAGTAGGTGGTAGAGTAAGTTTGTATGCAACTGGGTTGATTACTTCCAACACATCAAATAGGCCCACATATCTTGGAGCCAACTTGGACGATTTCCCAAAGGTAATAGAGCTCTTATGTGGCTTGACTCTTAAAAAGAACTTGTCCCCAACTGAAAAATTGTCTAAAGGTTCTATTCCTGTCGGCATAGCTCTTTTGTCTATTTGTCACCTCCTTTAGTCTGCTCTTGATAAGTCTCATCTACTCTTCCATTTCTTTTAGCATTTCAGGACCCACTATTATCTTGTCTTTCAATCTATCCTAATTGATGGGAGTACGATACTATCACCCATACAGAGCCTCAAAAGGTGCCATACCTAAGGATGCATAATGGGAGTTGTTATAAGAAAATTCTACCAGCGGTAGATACTCTTCCCATTTATACTACTGATCCATATAGTACATCCGAAGGAGATCTTCTACTACCCGATTCAGTCTCTTAGTTTTCCTATTGGTCTGAGGATGGTAGGCTGAACTGAAGTTTATCTTCATCTCCAATGTTGCATTCAAGGTTGTCTAGAACCTTGATGTCATCTATGTGTCTCTATCAGATATAATGGTCTCTGGCACTCCATGTAAGTGGAAGATCTCTTGGAAAAATTTCTTGGCCAAGGTCAACGATCCATCCTTAAGGTTCTTTGGAATAAAATGTGCCACCTTAGTCAACTTATCGACTATTACCAAAATGACATCATGTTTGTTCTTTCTTAAAGGTAACCCCTGCACAAAGTCCATGTTAATCACTTGCAATTTGTACTTAGGTATATCATGAGAGTAAAGAAGCCATGTTGGATGCACGTGCTCAACCTTGACTCACTAACACTCCAAGCATTTGGCCAATAATACAAGGTTTTAAATTTTGTGATTATCTTTGTAACTTCGGCGTGTCCTGAATATGGTGCATTGTGGACTTCTTCTAGGACCAACTTCTTAAGCTCTCTAGAATTTGGAATATACATCCACCTTTGGTATCTCAAGATTCCATCTATTTCAAACTCGTACCCATCGATTTGATGGTCTGACAAATTATCTTCTAGAGCCTTTTTCACTCTTTCATAATGCTCATCACCTTGCAAATGTTGCATCACATGCTACCTCAAATTAGACCTTATAGAGGTCATGGCCACCAGATGTCTTCTTCTACTAAGAGCATCTACCACTTGATTTTCCTTTCCTTTTATATACTCAATTCCAAAATCATACTCGCCGAGGAATTCTAGCCATCTCCTCTATTGTGCATTGAGGTTTGGTTGAGTGAAGATGTATCTCAATCCCAAATGATTTGTTTTTAGCTCAAATGGTTTTCCCAAAAGATAGTGCCTCCACATCCATAAGGCATGCACTATAGCTACTAATTGCAGATTGTGTGGCGCGTAATTTAATTTGTGTTGTTTCAACCTCCTATACTCATACGCCACTCCTTACCCTTCTTGCATTAACACTACTCCTACTCTATCTCCTGAAGCATCTGTGATCACTAAGAATTGACCATTGGGATCTAGAATAATTAGCACTAGTTCTACTGTGAGTTTCTCCTTTAGGAGTTGGAAAGCTTGTTCACATTTCTCAATCCACTCAAACCTCTTTCCTTTCTTTTGGAGATATGTTATTGGTGTTGCAATTTTAGAAAACCCTTGCACAAATTTTTTATAATATCTAGAAAGGCCCATAAATATTTGCACCTCTATCACACTCTAAGGTGCCAACCATTCCACTATTGCTTTTATCTTCTCAGGGTCCATAGAGACTCCATCAACTGAGATAATGTGACCTAGGTAATGCACCCTGTCCTAATAAAATGAGCACTTGGATAGCTTTCCAAAAAGCTTCTTTTCCCTCAAATGTTGTAAGACTATCCTCAAGTGGTGATTATGCTCCTCAATAGACTCAAGGAATAAACCAAAATTTCATCAATAAATATTAGGAAAAAAACATCTAAACAGTCCCGAAACACATTGTCCATAAGATTCATGAAGGCTACGAGTGCATTGGTCAATCCAAATGGTACAATGGTGAACTCATAATGTCCATATTGAGTTTTAAAAGCCATTTTTGGAATATCTTCTTCCTTTATCCGCAACTGATGGTAGCCAAATCTAAGATCTATTTTTGAGAATATTGTCGCTCCCTTCATTATATCAAATAATTCATCGATCCTCGGAAGAGAGTAGCGATTCTTGATGGTCGTCTTGTTCAACATATAATAGTCAATACACAGATGCAAGGTTCCATCCTTCTTTTTCACAAAGATAACTAGTGCTCTCATAGTGACACACTGGGTCTAATAAGCCCCTTGTGTGACAGTTCCTATAATTGGGATTTCAATTCATAAATTTTTGTGGTGGTCATCATGTATGGGGCCTTATACTGAGGCTCAACTCCTTGCACTAGGTTGATGGAGAAAAAAAATCTCGCTTTGGAGGCATCTCGGTGAGATCTCGAGGAAACACATCCTAGAATTCCTTAAGGATTGGATAATAATCTAGGTATGGTTTCTCATTGTCATGTTCACTCACATACACAACATATATGACACAACCCTTCCTTTGAGCTCTCTTGAGCTGCATAGCTGAGATTTTCCTAAGCTCCAGGGGTCGTTGTATCCATTGTATCTCAACTGGGTACCCATAGTCATCCATACAACTCACCATCTTATCCTCACAATTTATAATAGCTTTGTGCTCAGTTAACTAGTTGATTGCTAAGATTACATCATATGACCCTAATGGTGCCATGTAAAGATCAACTTGGGTCAGGAAGTTGGGAAGTTCTAACTTGCTGTAAAAGAAACATGAATCTACTTCCTACTCTGCTCAATTCCCATACTGAATAGACCATGAATTTTCCAGATATCTAGGTCGAATGGGCAGCTTAGAAATCATTCTAGGATCTATGAAACACTTAGTAGCTCCAGTATCTATAAAAATAGAAACAGTTCGGCCATGGAGCTTACCTATCAATCGTATCAGAGAAGCCTAGTACTCTACTTGCCTGTTATCCACTATCACATGGATCTTGTGTTGTGGGGTCTATTGTTGGTTTCCTTCCTTACATGACTTCGACTTCTAAGGGAAATTGGATGCATAATGGTCTTCCCCACAAGTGTAACACCCATCACGTGGTCCTTTTCGACCTCCAAACCTATCCTCTTTTGAGTACCCCTGGTTACTATTATAGTTGTCATTTCTCTTATTAGCTCTTTTATTCCTTCCACCTTGGTTTCCTTCTTCCTTTTCTAGAGGGTTGCCTTTCCTTTTCAAATTTCTAATTTGATGGGACTTATTTCCCTTTTGAAACCATTTGTTTTTGAACTGAGGCTTGGACTTTGAACCTTTGCGAAGATTGGACAACTGTTGCAGCTTTTGTTCTTGCTTAATGGCCTTCTCAAAAGATTCTACCATCGTAAGAGGATTGTGAAGATCCACTTCAACTCCAATGTGGGGTCTTAGTCCCAATATAAACTTTCAAATCCAGAAACGCTCATCAGATTGATACTGCAACACATACTTGAGCAAGTTGGTAAACTTCTCCCAATACTAAACTACTGTCAAGCCACCTTGGATCAAATTCTGAATTTAGTCATCTTCTTGTCAAATAAAAGTTGTGTTAGCCATCTCTTCCTGAAATATTGGAGGAAAAACTCCCAAGTGATTTTCTCTTGTGGAAGTCTCCCTTTTTCCTTCTCGTTGTCCCACCAAGTCATTACCTCTCCAAACAATTGATATGCAGCCCAAGTAGCCTTCGTTTGGTTTGACAGGTTGCAAAGCCAAAAGTATTTTTCTATCTCTATGATCTAGGCCTCAACCCCATCTCTAATGGCTTTGCTATCGAATTTCAATGGTGATACCTTCTTAAGATCCTTCCCCAGCTCTTCCTCAATTAAACCCCAATTAAGATCCCCTTGGGACCTTTCTCCTTGGTTAGGTACCTCATTCCTAAGATTATGATCTTCCCACACCCCTTAGAGCTCTTGTTCCAAATGGTCTATTTAGGTTTCTTGTTGATTAAAGAGTTCCAAGATTTGGTCTAGCCTCTTGCTTGGCCCATTGTCTTCTACTACCTGCTTCTTTTTTGGTGGTCACCATAATGACTCACACTTGACCTCCACCTCATGTTTAGCTTATCTTAACACAAAGTTTTATGTTTAAACTATTGCATCTATACAATAAATTACACACAACATGTAATCTAGAAGAGATATACACGCTCATTCATATTCACATCAAGACAAGCCTTCAAGTTTTGTGCTCTTGAACAACAAAAAGGACCTTTATTTATATTAAATTTTGGATTTACACTGATCCTTATTTACAAAATATTTTCCACTCCAAGTAGTTCCCTCAGTACACTACAACAAATTCCTGTGATTAGCTCCCTTTTTTGCTTCCACCCACTGTTTTAATGTATTTTTCTCCATTGTTTTGGGAAAAGTTGGTGCTATTTTTTGGGATGGCACTATTTTTGGCATTTTTTGCACCAACAAGAACAAGCAGGCGCTAATTCAGGTGCCAATTAGCACCGTAATTAGCACCTACATCATTAACATCGTAATTAGCACTGGAATTAGCGCTGATAGTAATGCCCAGTGTTGCACCCATATTAATGCCTAGATTAACACCAAGATTAGCGCCAAAAATGACACCTATGATAACGCCAAGATTAGCGCCTAAATTAGCAACCAGATTAGCGTCTACGTTAGCACCCATATTAGCTCCTGATGTAGCACCTATTTTACCACCTGCTTGATAGCCTATTTTAGTGCCTGATGTAACACCTATTTTACCACCTGCTTGATAGCCTATTTTAGTGCCTAATTTAGCGCCTAATTGTTTTGATCTAGCAGGGATTAAGGGTGATAGAACAAAAAATCCTTCTCCAATATTCATTAGCCTTCAATTGCTTGCCTACATTTCGCTTGCATCAAAAGATCTATTACCTTTGATTTTTCATTGTATTTAACATGAAATGCAACAATTTATGTGACAAGATCCATACTATCACTAGTATTCACTTTGTATATACCCATTTATTCCTCCAGACAATCATAAACAAAGCAAATTTTTCCTTTACTGCATTACTTTGTGTAGATTAAGGTTGAGGGCTGAGGGATTAAGGGTTGAGGGTTGAGAATTGAGGGTTAAGGGCAGTTTAATGTATAGGGTAGAGGGTGTAAGGGTTTAGGGTTTAAGGGTTGAGGGTTGAGGGTTGAGGCCAGTTTAAGGTTGAGGGTAGAGGGTTGAGGGTATATGGTTCAAGGATTAGGGTTGAGAGTCCAATGTATAGGGTATAGGGGTTGAGGGATTAGGGTTTAAGGGTACTTGAGGGTTTAAGGGTTTAAGGGTTGAGGGATTAGGGTTGAGGGATTACTAGGGTCGACAAGGGTAGAGGTTATTGGGACATTGAGGGTAGAGGGATGTAGAGGGTTTAATGGTTTAGGGTTTAGGGTATAGGGTTGAGGGATTAGGGTTGAGGGATTAGGGTAGAGAGGGAGGGATGGATTAAGGGTTGAGGTATTAAGGGTTGAGGGTTGAGAATTGAGGGTTGAGAGTGGTTTAATGTATACTAGGGTAGAGGGTAGAGGTGGTAGACGGTGTAAGGGTTTAGGGTTTAAGGGTTGAGGGTTGAGGGTAGAGGGTTGAGGGTATATGGTTCAAGGATTAGGATTGAGGTTCCAATGTATAGGGTAGAGGGTATAGGGATTGAGGGATTAGGGTTTGACTAGGGTTGAGGGTAGAGGTCAGCTGAGGGTTAATTGAGGGTTGAGGGATTAGGGTAGAGAGTTTAGTAATTGGGTTTAGGGTATAGGGTTGAGGGTATAGGGTTGAGGGATTATGGTTGAGGGTAGAGGTCAGTAGAAGGTTTAATGCCGGTTTAGGGTTTAAGGGTTTAGGGTTGAGGGGCGTTAAGGGTTGAGGCTGGTAGAGGGTTTAGGGTATAGCTAGGAAATTTGAGGGTATATTATGGTTGAAGGTCGATTAGGGTTGAGGTTCCAATGTAGAGGGTATGTAGAGGGTATAGGGGTTGAGGGTTGAGGGTTTAAGGGTTGAGGGTTGAGGGATTATCTAGGGTTGAGGGTTGAGAATTGAGGGTTGAGGGTTTAATGTATAGGGTAGATCAAAGGGTATATGTAGGTTGAGGGATTAGGGTTGAGGGTCTAATGTATAGGGTATATAGAGGGTATAGGGTTTGAGGCTAGATTAGGGTTTAACTAGGGTTGAGGGTAGAGGGTAGAGGGTAGATGGTTAATTAAGGGTTCGGGGCTGAGGGATTAGGGTAGAGAGTTTAGTAATTGGGTTTAAGGGTTTAACTAGGGTTGAGGGATTAGGGTCAAGGGTAGAGGGTATAATATGGTTCAAGGATTAGGGTTAATTAAGGTCCAATTTATATATAGGGTAGAGGGTAGAGGGACGTAGAGGGTGTAAGGGTAGTTTAGGGTTTAAGGGTTGAGGGTGGAGGGTAGAGGGTTGAGGGTATAATATGGTTCAAGGAATATTAGGGTTACATTGAGGGTCCATTAATGTATAGGGTAGATGGTATAGGGGTTGAGGGATTAGGGTTTAAGGGTAATTGCAAAGGGTAGAGGGTAGAGGGTAGAGGGTTGAGGGTTTAAGGGTTGAGGGATTAAGGGTTGAGAGTTGAGGGATTAGGGTAGAGAGTAATTTACTTGGGTTTAAGGGTTTAAGGGTTGAGGGATTAGGGTCGAGGGTATAAGAGGGTATTAGGTTGAGGGTAGAGGGAAGTAGAGGGTTTAACATCGGTTTAGGGTTTAGGGTATAAGAGGGTAGAAGGTTTAAGGCCAGTTTAGGGTACTTAAGGGTTTAGGGTTGATGGGCGTTATAAAGGGTTGAGGGTAGAGGGTTGAGGGTACAGCTAGGATGTTTGAGGGTATAATATGGTTGAAGGTCGATTAGGGTTGAGGTTCCAATGTAGAGGGTTGAGGGTATAGGGGTTTAAGGGTTGAGGGATTAATGGTTGAGGGTTGAGAATTGAGGGTTGAGGGTTTAATGTATAGGGTAGATCAGAGGGTAGAGGGTAGAGGGTAGAGGGTAGAGGGTTTAAGGGTTGAGGCTTGAGGGTTTAAGTTGGTTGCGGGTAGAGGGTTGAGGGTATATATGGTTGAGGGATTAGGGTTGAGGGTCTAATATTGTATAGGTCAGTAGAGGGTATAGGGGTTGAGGGTACATATATGGTTGAGGGATTAGGGTTGAGGGTCCAATGTATAGGGTAGAGGGTATAGGGGTTATGAGGGATTAGGGTTTAACTAGGGTTGAGGGTAGAGGGTAGAAGGTAGAGGGTTAATTAAGGGTTTAATAATGTATTTTTCTCCAATTTTTTGAAAAATTTGGTGCTATTTATTGGGATGGCTCTATATATTTTATGCCAAAGGAATATCCTATTTGTAGAAGACAAACCTGAAATTGCCAATCGATGGTTGATATCAGACTGCTGACCCTTGAAACTGTTTGGTCCATTGATACCCTTTTCTTGATTTTATCACATTATAATAATACTTTACCTACAAAATTCTGCCTCACGCTGCATAATATCTTATACAGATTGCATATAATTTATTTATGCCCCGTGCTACATATATCTGCTACTGTGTGTGGTTAAAGTGTTTTTATTCTACTTTTTTACATGCATGTAAATATTATTTGTTTTGTGAGCCCTAAATTACCAAGCGCTAAACGAAATTACTTTTTATTCTACTAAATTGACTATTCTATCGTTTTACTCCTTGCTTGGTAATTTACAAACCACTTGGTTAACAAAATACTCTATGCATATAAATATTGCTTTTTTAAAGTATTTAATTATAAGGATTGTACTTTTCTTTGGTATTTAATTATAAGGATTTGTCTTCCTTTTATTTTCTTTTCCATTTTAAAATTTTGAACAGTAAACTGAACATTTAGTAATTATAATTTTTTTTAGATAATATTAGTTGAGTTCTTTTTAATTTTTTAAATTGTTTAAATAATGAAAATGCATTATAATGTACATTCCTTTTGCATATACATATTGTTTTTGTTTAGTATTTAATTAATTATAAGGATTTGTATTATTTTTATTTTCTTTTCCATTTCAAACTTTAGAATTAGTAAGTATAATTTTTATTTATATATATTTTTGATACATAAGGCTATATTTAAACAAAAAGCAACAGATATTAAAATATTTATTTATTAAAAAAAAGCAACACAAAAATTATTTTAAAAAATCCATAGCGATAGTCTTATCTTTATCAAAAACAAAAGAATAATATATATTTATTTTAAAAAAAACAAAAAGCATGAAATATTTATTTAAAAAAATCCACCATCACATGATATATATACTAGTTATATATTAGATTTAATAAAAAGAATACAAGCGTCTATGAGGTAGGAATTTCTTTCACTTCAAACCAGGCCCAAAAAACCATTCCATACATTTGACTAGCACATAAAGGAGATAAAATTTTGATTTCAACAGAGTACTGACCAAACCCAAAAAACTCCAGAAATTTACTACCACCACCCAACTAACACATTCAACAGACAAAATGGGAACCCACTGAACCACATATTACAAAAAACCATTTAATTTTGTGAAGGAATCAAAGACCTCTACCCACTCGTCATCATCACCAACTTCCATTAAACTGAGCAACTTCTTGAGGTACTCCATAGCCATGACCTTGATCATCCTATGTCGCATTAGAGCCATCCCACTCAAATCCAGAAGAAAAGGATAGAATTTCACAGCTTCGTCGTCTGTCTTTGACAAAAGGTGCTGCAAGTTTGAAGGCTACAGAATTCCAGTGCCAATTAATTTTGACTTTAGTGCCACCTCCAGGCCCCCTAATAGGTCCTTCCTAAACAAGCGAACCATCAACACCTTCACCACCCCCTTTGGGACTTGATTATCGAGCAACGAGGCCAAAAAATGCGAAGAGATATGCGTGTTATCTCGACCGTACTCATTCCTCTCAAGATGTCTCCTACCCAAAACCATTTTAGTTGCAACCACAGTGAGAGAATCATTATCGATCAAAATTCTTTTGTCTTTGGTTCATTAGCTCCCTGAAGGTTGCTTGTCGCTCCGTTGCAATTAGAGAAATTGGGGTATTTGCACCAAACCAAACCAACCCCTCCGCTGAGACTGGAATAACAACCTTTGATCGCCCAACCATTGATTGCTCTGCTATTGGAGACTGCTGATGAATCCAGAAACCTTGCAAATGAAACCAACCAGCCTGACCATAAACAAAACCACAAGCCAAAATGAATTTTAAGATGTTTCACATATGCAACCTACTTGTTTAAATAAAGACCACAAGCTCCAAGCCTATTCACCGCCACACGAATGAAGCATCCTTTCTTGGTTTATCAAGTTGTCCTTCTTCCAGCGTTTTTGTCCCACATCTATGGCTCGAAGAGTGAGGTAATTATGAAAATTGTTTTTCTTGTAATTAGGAATTATAATGTACATTATTTATTTAGTACAATCATAATCACTGTATTGGCGAGACTGCAATCCTTCTTCCACCTATAGCCACCTTCTCCACCAATGAACAACTTTCTTTCGGTCTATCGGCAGGATGTTAGAATATGTTACCCCGATACATATTAATTCCCTTGATATATTTTAATTCTTGATAATCTGTGATTATATCGAGCCATCGGGGGAAAGCAAACATTCATTCCACCAGTGTTCATGAGTTACAATGATGTGCTTACTTTTGTTGACTTTATCGGTCTATCGGGGAGAACACCTTAGGAGTCAACCTGATAGGGTATAGTTACACCGATACTAGGTTATGAACTACTTTCATTGGGCCATCGATGAGGCAATGATGGGGGCTCCGCCGATGAGGCATTGTTAGGCCGATAATGCTAATTTTTATTTAGGAATGGGGAAATATTATGGAGTCTCAAACTCATTTATGGGTGTGTCAATTTGGCAATGTGGGCTAAAAAATGGATCTTGTCACACGAATTTCAACAATTTGTGTTGATCATAAAATTAAAATGTGATGAATTTATGTGAAATGTGGAGGATAGGTGGGTGGAGGCTATTGAAAAATGTGATATTTTTTAGTTCTAACAGGATTAAGGGTTGAGGGTTGAGGGATTAGGGTAGAGAGTTTACTTGGGTTTAAGGGTTTAAGGGTTGAGGGATTAGGGTTGAGGGATTACTAGAGTCGACTAGGGTAGAGGGTATTGGGACATTGAGGGTAGAGGGAAGTAGAGGGTTTAACGGTTTAGGGTACTAGGTTGAGGGTATAGGGTTGAGAGATTAGGGTAGAGAGGGAGGGATGGATTAAGGGTTGAGGGATTAAGGGTTGAGGGTTGAGAATTGAGGGTTAAGGGCGGTTTAATGTATAGGTTAGAGGGTTGAGGGTAGAGGGTTGAGGGACATATATGATTCAAGGATTAGGGTTGAGGGTCTAATGTATAGGGTATAGGGTATATGAGTTAATGAGGGATTAGGGTTTAAGGGTACTTGAGGGTTGAGGGTAGAGGGTACTTGAGGGTTTAAGGGTTGAGGGATTAGGGTAGAGAGTTTACTTGGGTTTAAGGGTTTAAGGGTTGAGGGATTAGGGCTGAGTGATTACTAGGGTCGACTAGGGTAGAGGGTATTGGGACATTGAGGGTAGAGGGATGCAGAGGGTTTAATGGTTTATGGTTTAGGGTATTGGGTTGAGGGTATAGGGTTGAGGGATTAGGGTTGAGGGTATAGGGTTGAGGGGTTAGGGTAGAGAGGGAGGGATGGATTAAGGGTTGAGGAATTAAGGGTTGAGGGTTGAGGGTAGAGGGTATAGGGGTTTACTAGGGTTTAGGGTTTAAAGGTTGAGGGTTGAGGGATTAAGGGTTGAGGGTTGAGAATTGAGGGTTGAGGGTTTACTGTATAGGGTAGATTAGAGGGTAGAGGGTAAAGGGTTTAAGGGTTGAGGCTTGAGGGTTTAAGATATAGGGTAGATTAGAGGGTAGAGAATTGAGGGTTAAAGGTAGTTTAATGTATAGGGTAGAGGGTTGAGGCTTTAAGGTTGAGGGACGTATATGGTTCAAAGATTAGGGTTGAGGGTCTAATGTACAAGGTAGAGGGTATAGGGGTTAATGAGGGATTAGGATTTAAGGGTACTTGAGGGTTGAGGGTAGAGGGTAGACAGTACTTGAGGGTTTAAGGGTTGAGGGATTAAGGGTTGAGGGTTGAGGGATTAGGGTAGAGAGTTTACTTGGGTTTAAGGGTTTAAGGGTTGAGGGATTAGGGCTGAGGGATTACTAGGGTCGACTAGGGTAGAGGGTATTGGGACGTTGAGGGTAGAGGGACGTAGAGGGTTTAACAATTTAGGGTTGAGGGTATTGGGTTGAGGGTATAGGGTTGAGGGATTAGGGTTGAGGGTATATGATTGAGGGATTAGGGTAGAGAGGGAGGGATGGATTAAGGGTTGAGGTATTTAGGGTTAAGGGTTGAGGGTAGAGGATATAGGGGTTTACTAGTGTTTAGGGTTTAAGGGTTGAGGGTTTAATGTATAGGGTAGATCAGAGGGTAGAGGGTAGAGGGTTTAAGGGTTGAGGCTTGAGGGTTTAAGGTATAGGGTAGATCAGAGGGTAGAGAATTGAGGGTTAAGGGCAGTTTAATGTATAGGGTAGAGGGCTGAGGGTTTAAGGTTGAGGTTAGAGGGTTAAGGGATGTATATGGTTCAAGGATTAGGGTTGAGGGTCCAATGTATAGGGTAGAGGGTATAGGGGTTAATGAGGGATTAGGGTTTAAGGGTACTTGAGGGTTGAGGGTAGAGGGTACTTGAGGGTTTAAGGGTTGAGGGATTAGGGATGAGGGATTACTATGGTTGACTAGGATAGAGGGTATTGGGACGTTGAGGGTAGAGGGATGTAGAGGGTTTAACGGTTTAGGTTTTAGGGTATTGGGTTGAGGGTATAGGGTTGAGGGATTAGGGTAGAGAGGGAGGGATGGATTAAGGGTTGAGGGTAGTTTAATGTATACTAGGGTAGAGGGTAGAGTTGGTAGAGGGTGTGTGTAAGGGTTTAGGGTTTAACTGGGGTTGAGGGTTGAGGGTAGAGGGTAGAGGGTTGACGGTATATGGTTCAAGGATTGGGGTTGAGGGTCCAATGTATAGAGTAGAGGGTATAAGGGTTGAGGGATTAGGATTAATTAGGGGTATTTGAGGGTAGAGGGTAGAGGGTAGAGGGTTGAGGGTTTAAGGGTTGAGAGATTAAGGGTTGAGGGTTGAGGATTAGGGTAGAGAGTAATTTACTTGGGTTTAAGGTTTTACAGGTTGAGGGATTAGGGTTGAGGGATTAGGGTCGAGGGTATAAGAGGGTACATATTGGTTGATTTAGGGTAGAGGGATGTAGAGGGTTTAACGTTTTAGGGTTTAGTGTATTAGGTTGAGGGTATAGGCCGGTTGAGGGATTAGGGTTGAGGGTAGAGGGTAGAAGGTGTAAGGTTGATTTAGGGTTTAAGGGTTTAGGGTTGATTGACATTAAGGGTTGAGGGTAGAGGGTTTAGTGTATAGCTAGGACGTTTGAGGGTATATGGTTGAAGGTAGATTAGGGTTGAGGTTCCAATGTATAGGGTAGAGGGTATAGGGGTTTAATAGGGTTTAGGGTTTAAGGGTTGAGGGTTGAGGGATTAAGGCTTGAGGCTTGAGGCTTGAGGGTTTAAGGTTGAGGGTAGAGGGTTGAGGCCAGTATATGGTTGAGGGATTAGGGTTGAGGGTCCAATCATGTATAGGGTAGAGGGTGCAACTATAGGGGTTGATGGTACGTATATGATACGTATGTTGAGGGATTAGGGTTGAGGGTCCAATATTGTACATGGTAGAGGTATAGGTGTTGAGGGATTAGGGTTTGAATAGGGTAGAGGGTAGAGGGTTGAGGTTTAATTAATGGTTGAGGGTTGATGGATTAGGGTAGAGAGTTTAGTAT
Organism: Sequoia sempervirens; assembly: GCA_007258455.2. Lineage (NCBI taxonomy): Eukaryota > Viridiplantae > Streptophyta > Pinopsida > Cupressales > Cupressaceae > Sequoia > Sequoia sempervirens. Next base: position 183,959 of record VDFB02289737.1, on the reverse strand, counting down.
TTGGGTTTAAGGTTTTAACTAGGGTTGAGGGATTAGGGTCGAGGGTACTAGAGGGTATATGGTTCAAGGATTAGGGTTTAGGGTCCAAAGTATATATAGGGTTTAAGGGTTTAGGGTTGAGGGACATTAAGGGTTGATGGTAGAGGGTTTAGGGTATAGCTAGGATGTTTGAGGGTATAATATGGTTGAAGGTCAATTAGGGACGTTAAGGTTCCAATGTAGAGGGTAGAGGGTATAGGGGTTGAGGGTACTTGAGGGTTTAAGGGTTGAGGGTTGAGGGATTAAATAGGGTTGAGGGTTGAGGATTTAATGTATAGGTTAGATCAGAGGGACATAGAGGGTATAAGAGCGTTTAAGGGTTGAGGCTTGAGGGTTTAAGGTTGAGGGTATATGCAGGTTGAGGGATTACTAGGGTTGAGGGTCCAATGTATAGGGTAGAGGGTATAGGGGTTGAGATCGGACTAGAGTTTAACTAGGGTTGAGGGTAGAGGGTAGAGGGTTGACGGTTAATTAAGGGTTGAGGGATTAAGGGTTGAGGGTTGAGGGTTTAGGGTAGAGAGTTTAGTAATTGGGTTTAAGGGTTTAACTAGGGTTGAGGGATTAGGGTCGAGGGTAGAGGGTATAATATGGTCCAAGGATTAGGGCTTAAGGTTGAGGGTAGAGGGTTGAGGGTATATGGTTGACAGATTAGGGTTGAGGGGCCAATATTGTATAGTTTGGTAGAGGGTATAGGGGTTGAGGGTACATATTGTAAGAGAGGGGGACCACCACGTGCAAGGCCCTAGGCCATGGAGGGTCAAGATGAAGAAGGCTGCCCTAACTTACCTCAGCTAAAGGGGTGTTAGGATATGCGGGACGAGAATGATGAGGACTATGAGGTCCTTCAACCACTCTATAAACCTGAATTGTAAGATGAGGCTAGGTGAGCTGGTTTTCAGGTTCAACACTATGCCTCAGGAAGCTCTCTACTCAAGGACAAAAGCGTGATCCTTGGATGACAACACAACATGCTAGCATCTCTAAAGTGCACTAGTGTCCATACAACCAAACAACAAAGACAAGGTAAAACCTAAGAAAATGACTAACGGCCTAGCTAACTACCACTAAAGGGCCAAAATAACGTAATTAAATAAACTAAATACTCCCTAATGTGATACAGAAAAAATGCAAGAGTAAAGGTGGCAAGAAGGATCTCACAAAGAAACTCGTTCACCAGCTAGCTCCTCGAAAGCACGTTCACCTACACACACGAAGGAGAGGAAAATGTTGGGTGGATGTATAGGGGCCCACCTCAATCAAACCCCCATTTAGGTGTTTCCACCTCCATGGATAGCTAAGAAAGTGAGATAAAGAAAGAACTATAATGAAGAGCACTAAAAACACTACAAAATCGTAAGTGTGCTAACTCAACCAAGTAATAGAGGAGAGGAAAGGGAAGCTTACCACCTCCACCAAGAGAACTCAAGGCTTCTTGGGGGAGAAAATGAGAGATTCGGGCCTTTGCTGCAATGGTGTTTTTCCCGAACTTGCTCTACTGAAGTGGTGGAGTGAAGTTATTGCTGTAATGGAGTGCTTGAAAAGTTTCTTGAAAGCTTGAGAGTGAGTGGAAGAGTATGAGAGTGAGCTTGTGAATGAAGTGGAGAAGTTAGAATGCATTTTCAAGGAGTAAATTTGAAGGAAAGGATGAAGAAAATGACCATTTTTGAGTCGGCCAGCCGAAGGGGGTGTTACAACTTGATTCCCAATGAGAAGTGTAATTCCTTTGCAGGTTTAGCTGGAGGAATCTATTAGGGATGTTTGCGTGCCGCACAGACATCTGCGCAATGCGCAGGAATCCCCAATAGAAATGCCTCCATTGATGCTCAAAACAAGCGCCAAGTGTGCTGAAAGCAGTGAGCTTAGTTGGAATTAAGCCTCTAAACTTGGTTTTCTAAGGTGGATAAAGGCAAAAAGGCGATTTGCACATGGGGTGAAAATTTACTCCTATACACATATATGGTTGAGGGTCCAATGTATAGGGTAGAGGGTATAGGGGCTATGATGGATTAGGGTTTAACTAGGGTTGAGGGTTGAGGGTTGAGGGTTGAGGGTTAGTTAAGGTGTTAATGTATTTTTATGCAATTTTTAAAAAAATTTGGTGCTATTTATCGTGATGGCGCTATATATTTTATGCCGAAGGCATATCCTATTTGAAGAAGACAAACATGAAACTACCAATTGATGGTTGATATCAGACTGCCAACCCTTGAAACTGTTTGGTCCATTGATACCCTTTTCTTTATTTTATCACATTATAATAATACTTTACCTGCAAAATTTTTCCTCATGCAACATAATATCTTATATGGATTGCATATAATTTATTTCTACGTGTGGTTAAATTATTTTTTATTCTACATTTTTACAGGCATGTAAATATTATTTGTTTTGCGAGCCCTAAATTACCAAGCGCTAGACGAAATTACTTTTTATTCTACTAAATTGACTATTCTATCGTTTTACTCCTTTCTTGGTATAAATTTACAAACCACTTGGTTAACACAAAATACTCTATGCATATACATATTGTAGACACAGAAAATATATCGATTGATCCTATACACCTGATCTTGATTTTACTAACACCAATTCTGCCTAAATCATCTCTCTGCTAATCATTTAATTAAATAATCTTTATTTAATTAAATTTATCACATTTCATCTCTTAATTAAATAAATCAATTTTATCTTATTAAGTCATCATCTCCTATTAATTAAATAAGTCATTTTATTTAATTAATCCTATAGTCCCTTTTTTAATTAAATAATTCATTTTATTTAATTAATCTCTATAGTCATCTCATTTAAATTAAATAAGTTTATCTTTATTTGATTTAAAAATAACACCATTATCTTTAATTAAATAAATCAAACTTTATTTAATTAAGTCTAGATTAATTATTCCTCTCACTTAGATTTATTTAAATCCTAAAATCTAAATCAAATTGTCAAATCAACTAATCTTCATTTAAATTAATCAAATCATGATTAATCCTAATCCTAATCCATCAAATCCTCTATCTTTTGCAACTTGCACATGAAAATACACTTAATTGATTTATTAAATCTCTATTTCCATTCAAATTAAAGGCATCAAGGATGGAATATTCTTCAAATTCAAAAAGTCCCTCCAAATGGACTTGTCCTTTCCAACAAGGCATTAAAAGCCTCTTACGTGTCCTTTGCCTTGAGCCAAGTGGCATTTAACTCTTCTTACATCCCCCTAAACATGTCACTTCTTCAAATTCAAATTTCAAATGCACGTTCATTGATCAAAATGTGCTCAACCTCCTTCCATTAGCATCTTGACAAGTGGCACAATTCCATTGGTCCATCTTTAATCCCACATTCATCCTATTCTTCAATCCTCCATCCTTCTTTTTTATAAATAGAGGCCTCCTCTATTGCATTTGATCATCCATAATCCATGTAAGACTACCAGGCTCATTCAGATCCACAATCTTAGTCATTTTCATCCATTTTCATCCACATTTCATCTTTCATAGCTAGGTTGTGGAGGATTTTTATCAAAGATCATCAATATTCATCAAATATCATCAAAGCTCACAAGGAATTGGGAAAGGGCTATTTTCCACATCAAAATAGCACCAATTCCCCCATGGGATTGAGATTTTGAGCATTTGAATAAGATTTAGTTTGTTTTCATTTGTGTTCTTTCTTTTATTTCTTGTTCTTCATGTTTCAAATGAATCTTATGGGGAATGTTGATTTAGACTTGGATAATGACTAATTTTGTGTTGTTTGTTCATGATTGTGCAGGTCTAGGATCACCATTCACACATATTTCCTTTTTTAAGTATTTAATTATAAGGATTGTACTATTTTTTTGGTATTTAATTATAAGGATTTGTCTTCTTTTTATTTTCTTTTCCATTTTAAAATTTTGAATAGGTTATCAGTCATTTAAGTCATGAGTTGAGCCATTAAAATTGTTCTTTGTACCAGCCCCAAGTTCTAAGTTAGTCGGTCATCACTTATGGCTAATCATTTAAATGCTCCCTATAGTTGGGCCATAATATTTTTCAATTGACTTATGTTTAAGCCATCCTGCATAAGGAAATTCAAAGGAGTGCGGTAAGACAGTAAACAACAAGAAGATAAAGCATACACTGCTATACCATCGAGAGGGTAAACAACATATGCGGTAGAGAGGTGTACACCACAACCCCGCAACAAGAAGTCTTGAGAAAGGCGGTAGAGCAGTAAGCATGGAAGAAAAGTGGATACCACAGTACCGTGTGAGGTGGATAATATGGTTGTGGTTGAGCGGTATACACCACAACCCCACAGTAAGAGGTCTTAAGCAAGGCGGTAGTGCGATAAACATCAGAATGGAAGGGAAAAACACCACCATACCACAACAGGTATAATAAGAGACAAAGATAGTGTTGTAATCGTGGCATCATTACAATTTACTACAATAAATTCCCTCACGCATGCTTCAAAATTAATTTCAAGGATTTGAGCTTGTTGGGAAACTATTTGGCAAAGAATTAACATTAATACTGATATGACTAAATACCGCACACTCAAAAGCAAGTGAATTTTCCTAAGATTGTGCTCAGTTGAAATGCATTATTGTGGAAAAAACTGACACTAAGAAAAGGAGCTTTGTGAATGATGAGCACTTGGGTAAGTGCACGAATAACCCTCTGAAGAAGCTTGATTGGTGCAGTATTTGGTAGAGCTCTGTTATTTGAAGTCATAGTAGGAAAATTTGAAATATGCCTCCTAAAAGAAAACAATTAGAAGTAAACGAAAGTAAGGCCAAAATTAAGGAAGAAGAACCTAAGGTAAAGAAGAGACCACTCTACCAGTCTATATTAGATATACTTCTAGGATCAACCAAGGAGGGAAATAAGAAATTTCTCATAGACACTACACAAGGTTGTAGGGATGCTCTCATTACCAAATCCGGGTGGGACTTATTTTGGTATTTTTATAGTAAGAGAAATGGGAAGATTCCAGTGTCAAACCCTTGGATGTTGGATTTAGCAAAGTTGATTGTCCCGAATGTGTTTATTGATGTGGATTTTATCAGATTACTAGCCAAGAATTATCACTCTGCAACCAAGACAGTAAGGTTTCAAAATGGCCCAATATTGGTAGAGGTAACCAAAGCTGTTATCATTGAGTGTTTTGGCTTAAACAAGCAGGCTTTGACCAAAATAAACCTATAGAAGAGTGAGGAAGATTATAAGATGTTAAGAACTTATAGAATTGATGAGCTACCCCTATATATGAAAATAGGCATTAGTAACAAAACGATTCCCATTTCTACTTCCAATATTGAACCATTCACTATGACAAATTTTCAATATTATTTTGTGAATACATATCTAGCTTTTTGCCAAGTACTAGGGGTAGATGCTCAAGATAAAATTCCAATAAGCCTAATGATGATGACTCAGATCTAGACTATTTATATCCATAGGCCTTTTTAGTTTTGATATAGATTGAGTTATTTGAACTTTTCTATGGTAATTTATCCACTAGTATGTAGCATTAGGATGAGAGGATGGATGAGTAGAGTGCCTAGATAGTTGATTATTGGGACTTTCAACATGTTTTTTATCATAATGTCATGGTTAATTTGGTTACATGTTTTAGTGAGAAATTTTGATAATGATGATTTGACAATGGTTGTATCTTCTTGGATTAGAGATCTTAGTTCTACTTTATTCTCTGGAGTTTTTGATATTGCAGTTAAGTATTGTGATCTTCATTCAGGAGAATGTTATCACAATGTCATGGAGATCTTGGTATCATAGTTTAGTGGTATCTTTGAAATTATATGGATTCATCACTTAGTGATGGATGATCTTTTGTAGTGGTTGTTGGTGTCATGGAGGAGCTCTTGGATCTTGTTTTTTGTAGTGATATTTTTATGAAATTTTAAATTTCATTTCAAGAGATTATTATCTTCATTTGATTGGAGATATTGGCATCTTTGTTAGCCATGTAGGACTCTTGGTGTCTTTGGTTGAGTTGTTGAGTTTATGAATTATCATTTTTTGATAGGTGATCCTTGTTTTCAAGAGGATGTTTGGTATTGTGTCTTGGTTTACTCTAGATACTAGTTGGAGTTTTAGCATGATACAAGTGCTCTTGGGAACAAGATATGTTCATTGGAGCATATAATATTCCTTTGAGGAGATGTTAGATCATGATGTCATGATGTGTTGTTGATTCTACAATTGGATCTTTGATAGTGATTTGGATAGTTCTCTTGGTACTGAGTACATTGGTCATGCACTTCGAAGCTTTATGAGAGTTTCATGTTGCATTTGGAGCTTAACATGGATTGATCAATTATAGGTGCTCATGGATACTTAGAGACTTGTGAATGAGGCATTTGTTGAGATGGTTACTCTTAGGAGGTTCCTACAAAATTTTTGAGTAGCCTTCACTTGGATATGGATATAAGTTCATGATGGACCTATAGAGGATATTATTCTTGGAGAGATTCATTGTGGCTTGGTGTATCTTGGAGGAGCAATCTCATTCCCCACTCTTGGTCTACTTGGAAGATAATCATTTGAGAGGTATTTCCCATCATATTTTTAGATGCATTATGGTTTATTCTTTTTCTTCTCATGGATATGAATCTTGAGCCATGCTTTTTAGTTATGGAGGGTTAGCTTGAGGAGAGTATGACATGTTTACTTGTACCTTTTGACAATTTTTTTTTCGAAACATCCCCTCTTCGTGGACCCAACTTATTGCACTTACCCAATAACTATATCTTATGCTATTGTAGAGAAAATAAATGTTGTGCATTATTTAGGTTTAATTAAATAATTAAATTTAATTAATAATATTATTAGATCTAAAAAATAGTGGTAAATAAAATAATTTGAGTAGGATTACATATTCTTAAATAAAACAAATAATGTAGCTGATAAGGGCATAATGTAGTGGTCAATCAAAAATTTCTTGTGGTGGCCACTAAGGTTCAAATACCCACTAGTTTGTTGAGCTCACAAGCCATATACCTTTACTGGGCCAATATGATTATAGGATGTGTACCTTCATTGGAAAATCATGCTTGTAGGTTGGGTGCCTACATTGAGCCATTGAGCTCCCATATTTGAACATAGTGATAATTGCTTGGGGATTGAGGCCCCCCGATATTGGTCCCAGTGATAAATACATTGGTAGTATATAACCTATAAGGGATCTCTCTAGGCTTGGACTGAGCTAAAATTTTGAGATTACAAATAAAAACAATTTAGATAAAATTAAATAATTCTTTAACATTTTTTTTATAATATAATTGATTGAATATATTTAGTACTATATGAGGAAAAAGAGACAGGTAGAGAGAAAGATGGAGATATGTGAAGGGGGAGAGACACACACACACATAGGGGAGATTGATAGAGAGGTATAGAGAAATAGAGAGACTAGGAGAGAGATAGAGGGGCATATTGATAGATGGGAATAAAGAGAGATAGAGTTGGATAGAGAAATAAGAGGGGGGATCGATAGAGAGGGGAATGGAGAAAAATAGATAGATCAAGAGAGAGAGAGATCAAAGATATAGAGGGAAATTGAATGAGATGGATTAGGGGGAGAAATAGAGAGATAAAAGTGAATAAGTGAGAAAAATAGAGAATGAAAGAAAGAGGGACAAAGAGGGGGGAATATATATTATAATTTTCCAAGATTCACACCTATAACATTAACCAAGATTTTTTTTGAAAGAATACCTATATAAAGTAAGATATAAAAATCGCATGTCACATTGCACACTGACATGCACACAAAGTGTCACATCAAGTACAAAGACAAGATGGACATAACGAGGAAATTATGGTGATGCCTTACATCAAACATAACATAATACATAGATAACACTTAAAATATATCATTTTTTCTCCAAGAAAGGTGGACAACAAAAATAACTATAAATTATGTGCTGAATTTACCATGATGAACCTACGAGATACTAGGACTATGCCACTATGATGATTGTGTTCTACTCCACAATCATGTTCTCTCATGATTACAAATTAAAGGTATGATGAGAGAATCATTTACCTTAAATTCATTTCTTGAATTCACTTGATGATGCTCACAACATCAAGGGAGATTAATACAAGAGGTCGGACAAGTAGGAGATATCACACCTCAATTAGGTAAAATTACCACCATATTTCCTACATGCATGACACACTTATTGATGAAAAAGTGGAAAATATTCCCCTTGAGAACACCAAAACATAAGATGAATCCCTCTCAAGAGGTTTCCCCACTTGGAGGTACAAGTCCTTCATCAACTAGAATGGTAACAAGTCATTTTCTTAGAAATGCATGCTTACCAATGTAAAAATATGGCACAAATTTTAGAATACAAAAATTTTCAATTAAGTGATGACATGGGAAGGATCACAAGACCAAGGGGTTTGTATATAAATTCCCCCCCCCCCCCCAAATGTCTACTATCTGATCAAATAAAGAAATACAACATATCAAAAGGACAATAGTGCCTAGACAAGACACTAGCACCCAAGAAGGACACTAGTACATGATTACTCAAGTGTCCTATTTTGGTGCTAAAGTATTGTTTTAGCATTGGAGTCAAACTTTAGTGTTGGAGTCCTATTTTTTTGTTATAGTCTTGATTTTTTCACTTTAGTCATTTTTTCATGCTTTGGTCTTTACTACGATTCACTGAATAACCATTTATGGGTCTTGTACTCAAGTATAATGCTTCAAACTCAAAAAAATAATATTCAACTTAAAATGAATTCAAAAATAACTACAAAGGATTTGAAGATCAAGGTGAACAAACACACTTGATTTTTGAAACACAAGTAAGTGGAAGTGATGCTTCCCAAGGATTGAAAGGTCTACAAAGGAATCCAAAACAATTTCAAGGACATGAGGGATGAAGGGTAATCTTTCCAACACAACCCACTCATTGTACCACCATGAGGAGAACCAAAATGACTCAATGACACCACCCCACTGTGGGTCCTCATATTCAAAACCAAAGACTAGGAAAATAAATCTAACTAGCCTTCTAATTATATAATAACTAAACATTCACTATCACATCATGTTCATTTTAAGCCCAAATCAAAGATACTCTAAGTTAATTTTACCAACATAACAATAATGATGAGAATTATATGAAACAACATGTGCATTTAATTCCAAAATAGATACATGATAAGAAATTATAACACCATCATCACTTATGTGGGAAATTTATAATCCTTCCAAATAAGAGGTTCTAATATAATTTAATATAATTACATAAGATGATTCAAAGGTCCTAAATTATACATTTTTCATTTTTATTACAAATGAAGAAATTAATAAAGATATGAATCCTTTTCCATCTTGTGTACAATCCTATTCCACTCCAGTAGATCTACTAGTCCCCAATTTGGTGATTGAGTACCACCCAATCATGTGGTACCCTTAGGTCCACCCCATTGCTCTAGGAGTTAGTCATATGGGGAAACTAACACACTCACATAAAACAAGATTGTATGGAATACACAAATGCCAAACATGTTGCATTCAAATGGGTATGAACACATACAATTAAGGTCTCAACCAAACACAACACACATCATTAAAGATGATTCCCAAATTTGTTACAAAATTGAATAGCAAGAAGGATGGGGATTCTAAAGGTAAGGAAAGGAGTGTCATCACAATAGCTCAAAGTTATTGTTATGCAAACTTGAGCATGAATTGTCATCACAAGGTGAGGGGTACCTGAGTGACATCTACTAAATCTAGAGTTTGGCATGTCCATGATATATTATACTAAGCCTTTACAAGTTCTCTAGGCATTTCATCGACTTACATCTTTGTTCATTTTATTTAACCCATGAAGTTTCATTATTAATTAATTAATAATTCGTCTATTGTAGCCTCAAAATTACTTCTAGATTCATGAGAATCTCAAGAACCACTCCTTTCTTACCCTCTATACTTAAAATCCTAGGTTCACTACGCCAAATCACTTTGAGCATGGAATGAAAATAAATGCAATAAAAATGGGATAACAATTTTGAACATAGTCCCAAAATATTCTAAATGAAAAAATCATGATTCTTGTTTTCTTCCATTCCAATTCATTCAAATTCATTCCCAATTTAAAAATAAAATAAAAATTAATGTGAAATAAAAAATTCTCAATCCCACCATTGATGAATGCTCACATTTCTAACTCTTTAATTAAGTTTTTTTTGGAAATCTAAGAATGCCATTTTTATCCAAATATAAATAACATTTTTCACTTAAAATTCACATTTCCTAATTCCATAAAAAAATTACCATAATCATGACTCAAAATAAACATTTAAAATTTTAAAAACAATCAATTTAAGCATACTAAATAAGCAATAAATTCAATCTAAATTTAGAGCCATATGCTACCACTAGAGTGGGCATGACAAACATGAGTTTAAATAATTCAATCACCAAAACAAGGAAGTGAAATGCCTTCAATTTTGAAGCTTGCAAAGGGTTAATTTATATAATCAAATCAAAATTTGAGAATCAATTCACATGCATTCCAATCACCTACAATGCTCTCCTTTCTAATCAAATCCAATCCAAAATAATCCTCCAATCAAACAAATTTGACCTTTTTTTTTAGAGTAATTTTGTAAAATGAGGAATATAATAAATAAATGCAAGCCCCTTTTCCTTTGGAAATGGCTATCCAGCCCCATAGATACACCGAGGCATGGATGCCATGGATGTCAGAAACTTAAACATAATGAAACCTACACGGTTGCTGCCTTGTTTCCCCAAACAATAGGGGAATACAAAAACAAATCCGGAATAGATTTGGAGACACACAGAACTTGGCATGCAATATTTGCTTCTTCTATTAACTAGAAAACAACATTTACAATATGCTTTCTTAAAGCTGAAACTACAAACTACAGATTACAAAATAGACTTGCAACAATCTAGAGCTGCACCCAAAACATACAGAGCTATTAGGAGCTTCTAAGAGCCCTCCTTCCTTCTATTTAATTGGAGCTATTTGTTGCTCTTGGAAAACATTGAGTGATTAGGGGCTTTTAGTTGCTCATTGTAAACACACATAGAACAAAATGCAGCTGCTAATGTTTATGAGCTTCTCTGAATCATACAAAGAACTCACATGAAAACATTCCTTTTCTCATACTGCTGCTGCAAAAAAAATTACAGACTATAGTCTTCATTCATTCCTTTTGTCTTCACAAAATTCCCTCTCAAAATTTGAATTCACCTACCACAGTTAATTCTAGAAACTCAAAATTTCCTACCACATTAAATTCTAGAGCTCTTAGGAGCAGAACAGGGATGGAGATCCCAAAAAAGAAAACTATCGTTGGAAAGGCTCTTAACAGCTAGGTGAGTTGGGGGTTGACATAAAGGGCTCAAACAATTAATATTTCCAACACTCCCCTTTTGACTAAGTCGTCAATCAACTTCAATCTCCATTCAAATAAAAAACACCTAAATTTCTTCTTAGGCATTCAAAGTAATCTCTGCTCAATGGTTTGGTGAAAATGTCTGCAAGCTGTTGCTCAAAACTACCGAATTTCATCTTGATTTCACCCTTTTCAACCAATTCTCTTATGAAATGATACCTGATTTCAATATGCTTGCTTCTTCCATGAAACACTGGATTCTTCATCAAAGCAATTGATGAAACACTATCACAAAAGATTATTGTTCCATCCTCTTGTTCTTCCTTCAAATCTGCTAAGGTCCTCCTTAGCCAAATAGCTTGGCATGTTGCTATATACTCAGCCTTTGCTTTAGATAGGGAAACTATGGGTTGTTTCTTGGAAGCCCATGAAATGACTCTCGATCCCAAATGAAACACATATCTAGATGTTCTCTTCCTATCATCCACACTCCCTTCCCAATCACTATCCATGTAACCAACCAACCCAAACTCATTTGTTGCTATGTAAAAAATGTCATATCCTTTGGTGCCATTCAAATACCTTAGGATTCTTTTACCCGCTTTCCAATGTGACTCTTTTGGATTCTCCATAAATCTAGAAATCATACTTACACTGTGCATTATATCAGGCCTAGTTGTTGTTAAATACATCAAACTTCCAACCAAACTCTTATAAATGGTCGAATTCACATTGTTGCTGCAATCTTCCTTGCTCAACTTCAGACCTATGGTTGTTGGTGTGGGGGAAGGATTACTATCTTGCATCCTAAACCTTTTCAAAATCTTTGTTGCATACTTTTCTTGAGAGATAAAAATACCATCATGCATTTGCTTTACTTCTATGCCTAGAAAATATCTCGAGAGACCTAAATCTGTCATTTCAAACTCTCTTTTCATGGCCTCTTTAAAATCAGCAATGAGGAAATCAGCATCCCCAGTGAAAACTAAATCATCTACATACAAGACAACAATTAAAACCTTACCATCAGCTTCCTTGATGTAAAGAGTGGGTTCACCATCGCTTTTACTAAAGCCATTGCTCAACAAATATGAGTCAATCCTATTGTACCATGTACGTAGAGCTTGCTTCAGCCCATAAAGAGCTTTTTTCAACTTGTATACCTTGTTTTCTTGACCCAAAATTTCATGACTAGGTGGCTGCTCCACATACACCTCTTCTTTCAACACTCCATTTAAGAAGGCAAACTTCACATCCATTTGAAACACCTTCCACTTGTGTTAGGCTACAATTGTTATGACTGCCCGCATGGTTTCCATCCTTGCTACTGGAGCAAGTGTCTCATCATAATCTCTCCCAAACTGTTGTTTGCATCCTTTGACAAATAATCTTGCCTTATTCCTTTCTATTCTTCCATCGACACTGCTTTTGGTCTTATAGACCCATTTCACTCCAATTACTTTCTTTTTGGGAGGAAAATCAGTTAACTCCCACGTTCTATTCTTCTCTATTGCATCTATCTCCTCATTCATGGCCTCACACCATTTCTTTTCTTTCACAACATCCTCAAAATAAATCGGATCACTATGAGAAAATAATGCAAAATTCACACTCTCATTAAATTCTTCATCATACCTTTCATTTTGGTAGATCTCCCTTAGACTCTTGGTCTTTCTTGGAAATAGGGAGGCGAGAGTGGGGTTTGAAATTTCACTACTGTTGCTGCTTTGTTGAACAGACCCTGTCGGGAGTTGTCAGGAGCTCTCAAGAGCCAATCTTTTGGTTGTTTGTGGTTGCTTTCCTTTCTGTTTGCTCATGTCAGGAGTTGTTAGGGGCTGTCGGGAGCTCTCTATGGCCAATTCTCTGGCTATCTATGACTGTCTTCATGATTGTCTACCTGCATCAGGAGTTTTCAAGAGTTATCGGGAGCTGACTATCTCTACTACTATAGGATCTTGTTGATCTTCATACTCATCTTCTTCATCATCTAGAGTTGTTGGGAGTGGTCGACAGTTGTCAGAAACTATCAAACCATCCCATGACTCATCCTCTAGGAATTCCACATCTCTGTTGATGACAATTTTCTTGGTGACTGGATTATACAACCTGTAGGCTTTGGACTCTTCATTGTAGCCCATGAAAATACTCTTCTCACCCTTGTCATCCAACTTTTGTCTCTTCTCTTTTGGTACAAGTGCATATGCCACACAACTGAACACCCTCAAGTGCTCAATGATCCACTTGCATTTTGTCCATGCCTCTTGTGGAATCTTGTCAAAACCTACCTTTGTAGGACTTCTATTTATTAGATATACAGTTGTTGCTACAACCTCTCCCCAATATTCATCTGGGAGTCTCTTGGCTTTGAGCATGCTCCTTGCCATCTCCATGATGGTTCTATTCTTTCTCTCAGCCACTCCATTTTTCTGTGGAGTATAACTAGCTTGAAAAAATTCACAAATTGATTGGAGGTATACTCTCTCCCTCTATCTGACCTTAGGACCTTCATGAAATGTCCACTCTCTTTTTCATCCTGGGCTTTAAACACTACAAACTTGTTAAATGCTTCAGATTTATGTTGTAAAAGATAAACCCATGTCTTACGGCTGTAATCATCTATAAAGTTCATAAAATATTGGCTCTTACCAATAGAAATTACTTGCATAGGGCCACACAAATTAGTGTGCACTAGCTCCAATGGTGTTCTTGCCCTTCTAGAATTGCTCGATTGAAAGGGTTGCCTATGTTGCTTGCCTAAAATGTAGGCTTCACATCTACCAATAGGATCTACTATGGTTGGTAAACCTCCAACCATACCTTTCTTTGACAAAATATTCAAACTAGTATAGCCTAAGTGTCCATACCTGAGATGCCATAGCTTGGAAGGGTCTTGAATGACTTCCTTGAAGGATGCTTGTTGTTGTACATTTTCCTGCAGTTGCAGACTAAGCTAAGAAACACCTTTCCAGCCTCAATGGAAACATCCTATTCTTTGTCATTGGCACTGCTACAATGATTTTCTTGCTTCCATCCTTCTCATAAATAATGCATTCACCCTTCTCCATCAAAACTTTGTAATTTTTTTGGATTAGCTATCCATTACTCATGAGATTATGCTTTATACCAGGGGAAAAATAAACATTTCAATATCCTTCTTCTCACCATGCTTGGTTCAAAAAATAATAGACCCCTTTCCCACAAGTGGAACTATTTCATTGTTCCCCATTTTTATTTCATATTTGACATTTTTATCAGTGAAAGAAAATAAGCTTTCATTACCACTCATGTGGTTACTACAACCACTATCTAAAAACCATACCTCATCACTTCCTTGCTCAGTAATGTTGCATATGATGAAGGCCTTTTGTTGATTACCTTCAACCACTTTTTCATCAACCACATTTTCACTTTTCTTGGACTGATCACACTGCTTTTTCCAACACTCACTCGCATAATGGCCAAATTTATGGCAATAATAATGTTCAATATTGATCTTGTCATGATTCTAACTCGAGTTGTTCTTCTTGCCTTGTTGGGAGCTAGTCTAAGAGCTACTCACTCCCTCTTGGCTACTTGCTCATCCTGAGATTTCTCCTCCAGCATTTCCTTGTCTGAAGTTGCCATGACCTTGTCCGGATTTGTTTCTACCTCTCTCCCTGCCTCTTGCATTGGCTTGAGCTTTGAATGCTTTCTATTGGGAAGAAATTGCACACCTATTTAGGCGTTGCTCATGGGTTTGTAGAGAACCCATCAGCTCATCAGTGGACAATGTTGAGAGGTCCTTTTCCTCTTCAATGGCAATCAAAACTACATCAAATTTTGTGGGTAAAATTATGAGGATTTTCTCCACAATCTTCTAGTTTTCCATGACTTCTGCATTCGCCCTCAACTAGTTTATCAAACCTGAGAGTCTTGTGTGAAACTTTGAGATGGACTCACTGTCCTTCATCAATAGTCTCAAAATTACTTCGAAGCATTTGGAGCTTCACCAATCTGATTTTATCAATCCCTTTGTAACCAATTTGGAGGATTTCCCAAGCTTCCTTTGCATAGTTTTCTACTACTATTATGGGAAGAATGGCCTCTATCAAGGCTGCCTCAATCAGACTCAATGATTTTGCATCTTTCCTCCTTGTTTATGTCAACTAGGTCTTTTGGTTGTTTGAGAGGGCAACATATGTTGCTGCATTAGTCACATCATTGGACCCATTGATCACAAACTCCCACAAATAATTTGCAACCATTATGGTCCTCATCTTCTTTTCCCAAACATCATAGTTCTATCCATTAAATGGTAGTGGTTACTGCCAACTCTTACTTTCATATCCAACCATGTCTCCAACAAGAAAACTTTAAACTCCCAAAAAAAGCAAATGCCCAACTCACTCAATGTTGGTGTAATTAATTAATTAATTATTACACTAGCATAAGTTAACTTAGGTCATAAATCATTTAGTCCTAGGTTGCATCATTTAATAAATGGGATAATATTCCCTTCCTAGTTTGTGGGATAAGATTCCTTCTAGAACTTATCTCATCATTTAATGATCATCTACATAGGGTTCACATGTTGTCACATGTTGTTAGATTATAACACTTGGCAACATCTCATGCATATTAGGGTTTACTTCTTGCCTATTTAATTAGGCATCTTGTTCATTTGTAACATATCATATCAATATATTATCAATAGAATCTTTAATCAGCATTCCATAGTTGCAACACTTCTCTTTGTGGTTGATTATCTTTCATGGCTAAAGTCCTTCATTGAAGATTCCTTGGGCTGTGCATCCATTAATCTCAACACTCAAGACTTAGGGACTTCTAGCTCTAATACCATGTTAGAAATTTAAACAAAATGAAACCTACAGGGTTGCTGCCCTATTTCCCAAAACAACGGGAGAATACAAATTTAATAAATGTGGAATAGATTTGGAGACACAAAGAACTAGGAATGCAATATTTTCTTCTTCTATTAACTAGAAAATAATATTTACAATATGCTTTCTTAAAGCTAAAACTACAAACTACAGATTACAAAATAGACTTGCAGCAATCTAGAGCTGCACCCAAAACATATAGAACTATTAGGAGCTTCTAAGAGCTCTCCTTCCTTCTATTCGACTAGAGCTATTTGTTTCTCTTGGAAAACACTATGTGATTAGGAGCTTTTAGTTGCTCACTGCAAACACACAAAAAAGAATACAACTACTGTTGTTTAGGAGCTTCTCTAAATCACACAGAGAACTCACATGAAAACATTCCTTTTCTCAGATTACTACTGCGGAAAAACTTACAGACTACAGTCTTCATTCATTCCTTTTTTCTTCACAAAATTCCCTCTCAAAATTTGAATTCACCTACCACAGTTAATTCTAGAAATTCAAAATTTCCTACCACATTAAATTCTGGAGCTATCAGGAGCAGAATAGGGATGGAGATCCCAAAAAAGAAAACTACCGTTGGAAAGGCTCCTAATAGGTAGGTGAGCTAGGGGTTGACATAAAGGGCTCATACCCCATAACTCCACTCTATCTCCATTTTTCAGTCAATCAAATTGCTTCCCACTCCCATTAACTGTTGTGCAAATGCAAAAACATACAACTGGAGCTTTTCCAAAAAATGCAATCAATTTTAGAATTTTTTGTTGTTTTTGTATTAATCTTTTTTTGGCGTCAATCTATTTATTTTTTCAGTAGCAAGTTTCATCTTGTAAAGCTATGAAAAATGGAAACAGTTCAGAGTTTAAGGAATGAATCATATAGCAATGGCCACCAATTCTCATTTCCCTTCAAGAGCTCCCAATCCCTTTTAGTTTTGAAGGCTTGGCAGTTGTTATACTAGCATTGGGTTCTCACCTCTTCACCATCCCATCACACCAAATCGCTAACATCTTTTTGTTATTATTACTATAGAGGTACATGCTCGCTATCTATCAATTTATTCACCCATCGTTTTTGGGTTTTGTTTAATTCTCAATTAAGCCAGATTGAACATCAGATTCCCATATGAATCTCTCAATTTTGTGAGCCATGACTTTGTAGAAACGTTTTCTGCAGATTTAGTATATCTTAGCTTTAGCTTTGGCACAAATTTTAGCTTTCAAACTAGCCTTCCTTTACTCCTACCTAGCTTTATTGCTCTTAATTGCCTTCTTTCTCCATTAAAATTATCAAGCCTTTTGTAGCTTCGTCTCTTCATAAACCTCTTCATAGCCATAGACAATCCTGTTATATCAGAAATGGCCGCCATTTTCTCATAAATTTGAATTACTATTTTGATTCTTTGTGCAAATTTTTTTGGCATCTTTGGCTATTTATCCAAGTAAAGTCAAATTTGCTATTTCTTTTCCTTGTTTTCATAATCTGGTATCCTTCTAAGAAACCTTATTTTGTTCACATATTGAGGCTAGTTGAAATTACACCTACTTTTTGGTTCCTTTGAGTATCAAATTTATTCCCTTCTCTTACTTCACTTATCAATTTCTCATTTTGTGAAATAATGAAAAATGACTATCATGGGCCTCTATACATTAAAAACAAAGTGTCAATTAAAATGGTTGGAGGGAATATATTTGAACTATCATTTTAACAATTTCACTAAATTGTTCCTCTTTATTTATCATTTGTAGTAGTATTATTAAACTACCACAGGTCTCACCCTAAAGTGTTTTGATGGTATTGTTATCAATACCTTAGGTTGATTCATTCTTCTCATGCAAATTGTTCTAAATGAGTTACATATTATTACCATCCTAGATTCATTAGAAATTATTCTTAGATGCTCTATTGTCAAAAAAATAGTTGTCCCTTTAGCTATCCACCAACATATCAAGCTTATTTTCAATAATTATGTAGTGATTATTGTGAGAAATTCCTACTAACACCTTTCTAAACTCAAAAAATTCACCAATAAGACATTTTTACAAAACCTATACAACCACTATATGATCACTATGACACATCCCTTGAGATCTACAATTTATTTAAATGAAAAAAATCTCATTACGCCACAAGATTAACCCATAAATTTGTTTAATCCCTATAAAAAAATTAATAAAAAAATTATGTGGTATACACCAATCTAGATGATGACATGCTTCCTCCTTTGACCAAATATAAATTTGTTCCACTTCCTCCTACTGCCCCATCTAAAGTTGACTTCATTTCCTCCACCTTCACACTCAAATAAAATTCTCTTTTCCTTCCATGAAACACAAACCCATATTCAAATTGTTGGATTCTATATTTTAATATAGAAAGTGAGCACCTAAATTTTTTTAAATAATAATAATGAGTCCATATTACATTATGTATATTTTTTTACACATAATTTTATAAAAATCATGTATATAATGTAATCATGGACAATAAACTAGCATAGTATAAGTACCTCAAAATAACATTGCCATCATGGACCATCACATGCCTCCAATACGTACAATATTAAAAAAAATAGAAACTATCAAGTGACATTATTCAAAATAATCAATCAAAACCATAAGGCATGCCAAAAATCTAATGCCTCATAGTCACATGGTCAAGAAACTTGAAGTGATAACTCATATTGCACCTCTTACACATCTTACGGCTCTCTTATGTGTCATAAATTCTATAATATTGGTCAAACTAAAAAGTAGGTATTCTATAATAGTTGAATACATAGTAAAGAGAAACTAGAAGAGAGTAGATATATACGCAAATGTGATGAAGATTCAAATGGTGTTGATGAGTTATCCAGTAAATGTTGACAATCTAAAATGTTGATGCAATAAATTATCTTTCCATAGATAGAGGAAATAAGATAGGGTCCCAACCAATTAGGACAATATTTACCTTTAATAATTAGCATATTCATTTGTGTTTCATGTTACTTTTCATAGAGGACCAAATCACTAGTTCTTGAAAGAAATAAGGGAGAGCACACTAATCATATAACCATTTAAGCCATTGTTGGTCTAGGTGAAAACATTTTGTAAGATACTTACATGATGTTCATAAAGTTCCTTTATTTCTTTTATATAATGTTTACAATAAGTATTATCAAATTAGTTAATCTA
Organism: Sequoia sempervirens; assembly: GCA_007258455.2. Lineage (NCBI taxonomy): Eukaryota > Viridiplantae > Streptophyta > Pinopsida > Cupressales > Cupressaceae > Sequoia > Sequoia sempervirens. The sequence goes on along the minus strand of VDFB02289737.1, from coordinate 164,447 downwards.
GACACGTAAAATGTACCGATTGACATTGCATGCTTGATCCTGATTACTAACACCATTTCATCCTAAATCATCCCTCGGTTTAACCATTTAATCAAATACCCTTATTTGATTAAATTCATCAATTTTCCTTCCTTAATTAAATAAATCATTTATCTGATTAAGTCATTCTCTCTTGTTAATTAAATCAATCAATCTGATCTAATTATCTCTATTTAATTAAATAAATCAATTTTATTTAATTAATCTCTAAAGTCACTCTATTGAATTAAATAAATTAAACCTTATTTTATTTAATCTAACATCATCCCCTTTAATTAAATAAATCAAAATTATTTATTTAATTAAATCTAAATCACATTCTTCTCATCGTTTGATTTAAATTAACCCATAAATCTAAATCAATTAGTCACATCATCTAATCCCTCATTAAATTAATTAACCCTTGATTAATTTAATTTTAATCCATGTCCCATCCTCTAGCTTTTGCCACTTGCACACGAAAATAGATTTAATTCATTTATTAAATCCCTATTTTCTCTCAACATGGCATAAAAAAGGAATATTCCTCCAAATTTGAAATCCCTCCAAGTGGACTTAGTCCTTCCAACAAGACATTTATTTCATCTTACAAGTCCTTTTGAATTGAGCCAAGTGGCCATTACTCCATTTGAGTCTTCATCCACCTTGTCATTTCACTAATTTCAAATTTCAAATAGCAGATGAGTGGCACATTCATCAAAATGTGCACATCCTTCATCCATCCATCTCTTGACAAGTGGCATCTTGCCATTGGTTGAAAGTTAGTCCCACATTGCTTCATTTTGGGCATTTCTCCATCTTGTCTTTCTATAAATAAGAGGGTTATCTCCTCATTTGATCATCCACAATTTGAGAAAACTTACTATACTAATTTTCATCTTCAAGCATTAGCATTTTCATCAATTTCATCAAGGTATAACTAGGTTATTGTAGTTTTTCTCCATGGAGTTCATTTGAAGCAATCACCAAGTGGATCACTCTTCATCAAATCATCACAAGCTTGCATAGGAGTTGGGAAAGGGCCAATTTCCACGTCAAATTGGCACCAACTCCCCCATAAGATCAAGAGTCTGCATGTTTTTAATAGGATTTGATTTATCTCTTTGCTTTCTTATTGTCTTCTTGTTTTTATTCCTATTTTGAGCATTGCTAATGGATTTAATGGGGAATTTGGATCTTAACTTGCATTTGAATCCTCTAATGTGTTTGTTTGTTGTGTTTTACAGGTACTACGATCTTGGTTCCACATTTTGGCGCTAGGAGGGAAAATATCACATTTAGATCACATTTTTATCAAAAAAATTGTGCCTTTCTTTGTTTTTGTGTGTCTACAGGGAAGTGCACCACTAGTAGACCAACATCACAGTACAAAACTGATAGCTTCCCAGCATTGCCATATAGCACCGCTGTAAACTTCAAACAACGACGCTCTGTCTTTCCTACCCAAAATTCAAAATTTTAAACTACACTACTGGTGAAAAGGACGACACAATCATACTCCCTATTTTATTGCAGAGCGATGCTTGTAGAAATAGCGGTGCCATATAGCACCGCTAGATTCCTTAAACTACACCACCTGTGTAGACTCCACTATTGAAAGGAAGTAAAAAGTGAAATCTAAAATTTTTATGACATGCGTGTTTTTTATTCTAATCATCTAGATTATTACTTGCTTTCCTGACCTCTGTTTTGTAGTTCTAACTGGTTTTTTGTAGGTTGGTCTAATCAAAGTGAAGGAGAAAGATGAAATTGAAAGAGGCACAATGACATCACTTTCTCATGATACCAAGTGTTTTTGAACACTTTAGTGTTTGTTTAACACTCTTAGAGAATTCACAATTTCTCTTAAAAATTTGTTATCTTTTATGTGCTTAGGACCTACTAAATTTCTTTTAGGCTCTAAAAAGAATATTTCAATTTTTGCTACAAAGGGCTTAAAAAGAACTTTAGAACAAACTTACTAGATTTGGTTTAAGGATTAACAATTGAACAAGGAAATTTTCACGTTTCCTTTGGTGTTCTAAAAAGAATCAAATCATTTCTTTTTGGGTTTAAAATGAACAAGTGCTTCTTTGTTTGGCAATTGCTTACTCAAAGTAATACCATTGAAAGGACGTATGCGCTTCTCTCGCACCTCATGACGATCTTGAGAATCAAAAGGCATTTTGGTGATCTTAAGTTGGGTAAATTAATTGCCTCCACATTTCATTTTGGGATTAAAATTGAACAAAACATTTTGTAAGTGTGAGTGGAGCATATTGCGTACATTTTCTCTCTTTGTGTTGCAACAAAGATTGATCGAGTTACAGGTATTTTTTTGCTCACTTTTGTTTATCTTAGAGGGCCTGCCTTGTGGGAAAAAGTAATCACCCAAGGGAACAATCCAACCAGTAACACGCTAAAGCCAAGTGTATTTCCAGCTAGTATATAAGTGTGGATACTGGAACAAAGGCCAATATCACATGGTTGGTCCTGACGAGAAGGGAAGCAATGGTCTCTCACTGCATGGGTTAATCCCTATGAATAGAAATTCTGAATTAAAACCCTTGTTTAGAAAAGGCCAAAATCCTTGATCTATTTGTTGGTGTAAGAACGGTCATTTTGAAGCCGCCCCACACTTTTACGATTTTTAGTATAAATGGAAAGTATGCCATGGGACTTTTATGGGTATTGATGCTTGGTTGCCCCATATAAGTGAGTGTCGTGGAGGGGAGCCAGTGGGGTCAAGCATCTAACCATTCGCTAAAAATAAGCGTAGCTAGACTTGTCCAAGTTGGGATTCAACAAATACAATCTTTCATATCCATAGGGTTGTACTTGTTCTTGGAAACATAACACTTTGCTTGTTCATAAACATTTGGAAACAAACATTCAACATTTTCATCAAAACTTCAAACCCTTTAGGAAGCAAATATATTTGACAAGATTCATGTGTTATTGCTTTCCCTTAGGATTTTATCCTTAGAGGTTTCTAAACACTTGGATTTATATCTCAATTTGCTTACTAAAGTCAACAATAGGTAACTCTTTCCTTGATTTCATAAAAGTTCCACATAATGTACTTTGTGGAATGAGAAGAAGTTAAGACATTGGACATCTAGTTTCAAAAGTTAATCAAGAATTGTTTGTGGTAAAAAAAAGTCACTAAGAAAAGCTAAGAACAATTGAACCCCACACATGTGTCTTAAATGATTCCACACAAGATCAAAATCTAGAAACCAAAGTCAAAAGCTCTTAGTCCAAAAGAACATCAAAAGCGTCTCTCAACACTCTACGACTTCAAATGAAGATTACTTTTCAACTTTTATAGAAGAGCTTCAAGAAAAAAATTCGTATTGTACTCATTCTATTATTGTCAAAATCCAAATCTTTTTCGGGAATTTGAACACCTTGTTTAGAGTAAAGAATGTTCTTCAAAACCAAGGTCTTGTAAACAAGAGTCTTTTTAGGTACACCTAGGATCAAAATCAAAACTGTCATCCATCTTTCAAACATCAAACCAAAATCATCTCACCAACAACTCTTGAAAATCTTGAAACCATCCTTCATGCTAAACTTTTTGGAAAATCAAAATCATTGAAATAAAGTACTTGAAACCAATCAAAATCCTTGAAATCCTTGAATCAAAACATCAAATCATCTTTGGCTAGGTATATGTAGATGCATCCTTCTTCATGTGCTTAGTCAAAAATATCAAATCATCTTGTTTAACTAGGTATATGTAGATGCATCCTTCTCCATATGCTTAGTTAAATTATCATCTTGTTTGAATAGGTGTGGGTAGATGCATCCTTCTCCCTACACTTAGTCAAATTATCATTTTATGAGCAAGTCTATCCCATAGATAGCATCCAACATCTTGGGATCCATTTGTTCATTATCCAAAATCAAAGCAATTCAAAATCAAATCAAGGTCAATCCAAAAATCCAATAATCCAAAAAGTCCCAAAAGTCTAGCATCCCCTCAAGATCTTCTAAGAGTTTAAATCATCCACATCATCCATCTTTCACACATTTCATCATCACACCTTTTGATCCTTAAATCATCCTAGATCTTCTCTTTTGAACCTTATTTTATGGTTCAAACTAGATCTCAACACAAGAAGAACATGGAATATAAACTTGATCCATACATCATGAGTGATCTAAGTCAACCAAAATTTCAAAGCCTTACAATGCCAATTGATTATCAATACTCACATTTATACAATCCATACATGGGATCATTGCCTCCTACAAACTTCAATGGTACAAAAAATGTGAGTTTTCCCAATATAAATTTTGGAACATCTTTCCCTATGGTAGATTTAAATCAAAGTCCAAACCTACACATCTATCAACCAAGCAATCAATGCATAATTCTTCAACAAAACAACATTATCCCACCAAATCCATACATACCAATTATGAATACACCAAGTACAAGTTTACCAAACATGAACATTTCAAATCCACACTTGGTAAACTTTGGGATGGATATGTGTGCAAATCATGTGAATGTTGTTCAAAGTCCAAACAAGATGTTAATGACTGCATGTATTGATCCAAGTCAAGGTAACACCATGCAAAATCAAAGTTACCTAAATCAAGGCAATGTGATTCCCAACCACAACAATGTTCAATTTCAACCTATCATGCCAAATCTAAACATCATCCCAAATCAGAACATTGTCCAAAATCAATCACCACCAAGTCAAATCTCACAAGGTAACAAACAAAAATACACACCGCTTGGGAAACCATTAGAATCAATCATACAACAGTTGGTGCTAGAAAAACTCATCACAACTCCCACCTATGACAATTACCAAGATCCCTTAGTGAAACCCCTATGGTACAATGAAAATAACATTTGTGATTATCACAAAACAAAGGGACACACAACATAAAATTGCATTAGGCTCAAAAATCTCATCTAGGACCTTATTGATAAAAAAAAAAACTATTGGGGACAATGATCAAGATTCAACCACTAGTGATAGCAGTGATAAAATCTTGACCAATAATCATGTTGAAAATGTCTCTACATCATCCAATGAGTTAGGGGACATATCTCAAGAATGTATTCCAACGCATGATCAACATCTTTCACCAAGGTCTAGCAATGATCCTTTCCAAAACATATGGGCATCCTTTGACCTCATGGTTACAGATACTAAAGGGATCCACAACTCAAAATTTGAGCCACTTCCTATGCCTAATAAAGATATTCAAGAACCCTTTATAAGCAATCCATTCTTTGAAATTGACCCATGTCAAGAACTTGATACAAAGCATATTGAAAGCAATTCCCAAATCATTCAAGATCAAGAATTTTTATCTCCAAGATACTACAATTATCTAATGGATACCCTCCTATCTATACAAGATGATCATATCCACATAGCACATACTCCCCCATCTACCCATGAGATGCTTTTTGTGGATGGATATGTAGATGATCTTCATTTAGAGCAGGATTCATTTACTCCTTACATTGTTACACAAAAAGAGTAGGTTATTTATTCCTACATTCAAACTGAGTTGTCAACATCAGGATTAGATATATCCCAAATTTAGACTGAGGAAATCATGTATGAAGATATCCAACATTATCCACTCGAAGAAAAAGGTTTGATAGAACAAGACATTCCTGAGTTAGTAGAGCAACACATTGAAACAATTTCATCGGTAGTGGTCATTTATCAAATCATTCTTACTAAACAAGACATATCAAAACAAGCAAAATCAAGGAACGAAGCTACCACTACCACCATACTGGGGGAAACTATGTCTCAAGAAAATGTCAACATAGCGAGCGCAAAGAATCCTTATGAGGAAATCAATACCAATAATACAACTAACCATGTCATGAATATTCATCCACCCATCACCCCATCCACAAATTGGGACCAACATCAAAAGAAGGATGTGAATCAAAGCAAGAAGAACATCATCAAAGGAAAAGAAGCTGAGAAGCATAAAGGACAAATCAAATACAAATGGATACCAAAGAATACAAAGAAAGATTATCCCTCTCAAACTCCATTAGTCAAAGAAACTATGGGGAAAAATAAAAAAGGGAAAATTATCCATCAAATACCTCCACAAAAGTAAAAGAAAGCTTCTCAAGCAACGTACAAAGTATATCAAGCAGTTGGTCCTAATTCTAAGCATACTTTTGTATCCACTCATCATTGCTCATCTTCCCAAGCTTGAGAGTCAAAGGTTCCAAACTATCAACCAATCCACCTTTTTATTCCCAACACACTCCATCCACGCCCACGCATGATATCCACCTCACATCACTCGTATTAAGCAAAGGGATCCTTCTCATCATAAGGATTCGTATAAGCATTCTATCAAGATGCACTCACAAAGACAAAGTTAACTCCAGTACCAACAAAGCAGATCAAGAATCTCAAAAGTTGCATTCAAGTGCACATATCTGAGCAAAGAAACTTCTTCAAGCAGGCTATCGATGGCACATCATGAAAAAAGAATCTACATTGACACCACCAAGTGGTTCAGCATGAGCTTAAAATATTTCAAAAAAATCCCAAAAAAATCAAAAAATATGAAAATCCAAAAAAAAAGAAAAAGGATTAAAAACAATAAAGAGAAAAATTGTCCTCTAGTAAAAACCACTACGGTGGAGCTCTGGATAGGTACCATGATGAAAACCTGGCAAACAAGTGTCATGTGTAGAATTGAGAATCTATGTGCACTAATTCAGAGAGCATCTCATCCCATCCATAATAACCAACATTCCATCCATCTTATCCATAATAAATCACCATCCATGAACCATTTATCCAATCCATCTTTATTCATCTTCATCCATAGTCCAAATTATCTTGATCTTGAAAAAGTTTGGTGTACACTTTACACTTGCTTATGATAGACATCTTGACATGGGTCATTTTCATTGATCCTATCCTACCTAGCATTATCTGAGCCATGAAGAATTATCCAAATGAGCATTCTTTATTTGAACACCTTATCTTATCACAAGATAATCCAGATCCATCCATCCATACACCTATCCAAGCATCCACCCATGGTAGTCCATACATTGCTAGACATCAAGGTTGATATTTGCATCTTGTTTTAGGAATAAATCTTGATCTATATCCTCCAACTTATGTGGTGATCCAAACATTGGAAAACGTGAAATCAAATTGGTCAAAGCATTTGTGAACCCAAATCCAAATCACTATCCCATGGCATATTTTGATGAGAAGATGTTCCTTATCAATTTTTATCTTCAATCGAACATTGATCCAAACAATCAATATCGGTCACATCTAATTTGCACATCAACATCACATCAAATCATCCAAAATTTTTTTGTCCCAAATCAAGCTTCAAAATATTGATCAATCAAATCTAATCAATCCCTCATCATCTTGGGATATCCATCCTAATCCTCATGTTGCTAAACACTATCCTTTGCATTGTTGTGTATCCTCGTACCAATGTTATCATCATCAATCCATCAATCTAATCAATCAACTCCTAGCTTGGTTTTCTTTTAAATAAAATCCCAAACAAAGCATCATATCGGGCCACACACTCCAAAACATCAAAATCGTAATAAAAATCCAAAACATCCAAAATCATATCAAAATCCAAAAACACTAAAAGTTAAAAAAGTCAAAACTTGGTCATCCTAACTATAGTCTCTCTAAGCTTAAACGTGAGTAGGCTAATCTTTGATCAACCCAGAGACACAAAATCCAAAAAAATCATAAAATCTTAGAAAACACAAAAACATTGGAAAATTGGAAAATCAAAACATTTGTAAAAATCTCAAAAAAACCCAAAAATAGCCTCAAAACATTTCAAAAACATGCAAAAAAACCCAAAAAAATCCATCTATCTCATTTTGCTTCACCCACAATAATCAATCATCCATAATAAATCAATTGTCACCTTCATCCTTTGGCAAAACAAACAAAAACAACCACAACAATCAAAAAAAGAAAGCTTCAAACGTAAAATCTAAAGTAAACTTCAAAATTTTAAATGAAAAATCAAAATCCTAATCATTTTCAAACATGTCAGTCAACCTTATATCAAAATCCTATCAAACAACTTATCAATCCATCATCATCCTATAAAATGCATGTCCTAGGATATATTGTTCCGACAATGGGAATCATTTTGGATATCACTTTGGATACTTATCCTAAACAAAAACACATCCCCTTGGCTAGAGGTATGAAGAACATTGACTTGTTTGTGTGCTTGATCTTCTCTTTTGATTTGTCTTATTGTGCTCATTCCAATGACCTCTCGATGATTTCTAATCAAAATGATTTAGAGAGAAAGGAATGGGGCATTGATCATTATCTTTTTTCTATTGTGATTGTTGGAAGTTCTTGTAATATAACTTGGCAAATACTTGCTTTGTTAGGTATGTATGGAGGGTGTTTTGGGCAGCTTGTTGACTATTGCATTAATAGGTTATACCTTTCCATGTTTTGGTCTGATATGTCTGAAACTTCTAAAGTGCATCCTAGCAAGGTTTTCGTATGTCAGGTGTGAACAAGAATACTTCTATCTGATTGTTGAGTCAAAGTCCATCACACTAGGTACAACACCATCCTGGTTCTTTATTCCTTGATGCATCGTACTTACGTGTGTAATTAAACATAAAGTAATTGTCCCTTTGAAAATCCCAACTCCTCGGCAAGTAATCATCATCATTATCATCTCTTGTGTCTTGTTGGAATCTCTTGTTTTCTTCTATCTCTTGCTTTTCGCGCTAACATGGTACCATGACAGTTAATCAAATCATTATCATTATTGCATTCACCCTGCATTCGCAAACCATCAACACATTGCATATCATATAGGAAACATTAAATCATATCATAACATTGTATTTCCATCATTGCATATTATAGATTGGTTATTCTAAGCATCTCATTGCATTCATTTCACATAAACACAAAAAAAAATCATCCCATAGCATTATAAGCATTTGCATCATAATAGCATCATTTGCATTTATTCTATCATAACATTGCATAAATCATCCCATATCATATATAAGTATCCATTACGACATCACATATCATATATCAAAGTATCCACATCATAAACATCGTTTGCATTTATATCATATCATAGATATCATCATAACATTCATGAACATCATTACACATATCATCATCATAAGTGCATATCATACATAGAAAAAGTACATTACATCATACCATCCATCATTGCATAATATAGATTTGTTAGTCTAAGCATTCACACATCATAAAAATTTTGCATACATCATTAAAAAATGCATAAGAAAAGGTACTGAAAAAGAAATGCATCCATACATCATCACATAGTATATTCATCACATAAAAATCATAGCATCGTAAGATAGAATCATTGCATAGCATATAGAAATGAGAGCCATTCATAATGCATAAATAAGATAGGACATAGCATATCACATCGAATAATCATCATCTCATATATCATTAGAATAATACACTGTCATGGTACAAAAAATTAGATCAATGTACATGTGTATGTCAATGAGTACAAGGGCCCACTGGGGCTATAGAAAATGAGCCCACGGGGCACAAAAATAATCCTATCTTGATAAAAAATAGGCCTAACCCTGCTAGCTACTACCCTTTCCACCTGCTCCCTCTCCATGATCCTCTACAGGTTTGTTCCCTATCCTCTGTGAGAAGTCTGGGACTCAGGTTGCTCATGGAATGGCCTAGTAATAGTACAATATGTAATAATCAGCCTCCTAGATGGCCTCCCTGTATGCTCAAGGTGATATTGTGCTCCAGGAGGAGGATGCATCCATTCTCTCTAGCTATTGCCATCTACCCATCTCAGCCATCGCCTATAGCTCGGTAGCCTATCTCTACTGGACCGCTTGGTCCTAATCTAGCTGTAACTGATCTCTCTTAACTATCAGTGCCTAAACCTGTGCCTGTAACTACAAAATATGGCCATCTCTAGGGTTCGGCTAGAGAGGTGGTTGTACAACTAACTGCTCCTGATCTCCATCTCTGGGTGGCATCGGGATCCTATCCTATTGTCCTAGATCCTAGTCCTACCGAGGGGCATCTTGTCTCAGCTCTCCCACCTATGGATCTCGATGTGGCTGATCCTGGGGTCCATGATCCTGAACCTGATGAACAGGTGGTGGCCCACCACCTCCTTGATCTTGATATCCATCCCCTTGGCCCCATTCTTCTCCCTTGCCTCTGGCTCTTCGTCGATCAGATGGTGTCCCCAAAACTATAAGTCTTAGCAGTGGCTGAAACCAATCTCTGTATGCCTGCGTGGTCCCTGGATTTGCCTGACCCTAGTCATATGGACATGGCCTAGTCACCAACTGTCTGAAAGAATCAACCACCTCCTGGGCTAGTATATAATGGCCCCAAGAACTTTGGCTCATAGTCCTCACAAAAATAGCCACCAACTAATCATCAGGCCTATCCTATGGCTCTCTGAACTACCTCTGTACCCTACCCAGCAGGTATCTCTCAATCATCATGTGCTTTTTCCCTTGCATAAGTTTGTCCTAGCGAGTGAAGAAAATTTATTGCACATCATCGAACCATGTGAGCCATCCAAGGTATGGCCACCATGTGAACACTCACATATCATTGAGGACCCTCCTCTAATGAGGAATCCCATGCTTCTCGATGTGGGTGAAAGAAATACCCCCTCTGTATCGCCAGACAACTGGATCATTTGGATCCATCGTAACTGGTACCACTCTTAGATGAAGCATAGGGATGTGCTCCCATGCCTAGATGTGTAGGAGAGTGACCCTCGCCTTAAGTGCTCTATCGTTTAGATAAGAAAACTCGTGCAAATATCTATAAAGTGAGGCTAGCAAAATTTCCCCCATGCAAACAGTGTCCGCTGCCGAACCATCTGCTCCCAAGCGAGCCCCCATCCAGGACTAAAATATCGGCCCCGCTGATCTAGTGCGATGAGACCTAAAATAATAGCTGTAATAACCAAGCAGTACGGTGATATGGCAGGCCTGTGATGCTTTAGCTCGATTTGGCCCTCACAGAATACAATTTGATCGGTGCCCATAACATCGAAGTAGGCCTCCCTCTGGGTGTCCACATCATAATTAATGCGCTCTCTGAAGATAGGCAATCTCATAATCTGCCACACGTCCTCCAATGTGACTATGGCCTCACCCATCATAAGGTGGAATGAGGATGTCTCACTGCGCCATCTATTAGTAAGTGCCATCATCATGCCCAAGTGTGTCCTCACAGGCAATGCATAAGCGATGTACCAAAGTCCCATCTCTCCTAGGTACTCCTATTGTCAATCGTGCAAATCATCCAAAAGGCCAAAAAGCTCTCGGGACCTATGCTCATGTGAATAGATCTCTCTCGCCTCCTCCTACATCAAGAAAGTCACCATGTTAAAATTCATTGAAAAAAATCTTGATCCTGGTTTGTCTCAGCATCTCGAAACAACCTCAGCGTCGCTATCTGTGATGGTGGTGTAGTTTGCAAACTCCAAACTGCATCGCTAGAAGCCTTAAACTCCCAAATCACACTGCGGTGTCGCAATTTGAGAAGGCAGTTCAGTTTGTGAGTAAACCCTAATTTCAAAGGGCACCGCGGCGGTGCACTTTGCGAAGGTGCCTTAGTTTGGAATTTGAACACAAACTCCAAACTATGCCGCAATGTCGCTACTTGTGATGGCGGTGCAATTTGATGTCAAGAGATACCATTTGAAATTTGTAGCGGTGCGATATAGAACCGCTCCAAAAAGCTAAGATTCCCAATGCAATAAAGGAGCTCAAAAATTGAAAAACAAGCTCAGGTCAAGTTGACTCACCGGTGGTCTAGCACCAGGAAGCCTCTGGTGTGTCCGTACTCTATCGGAAATGTGCATGGGAAGTTGTCATTGCGCCATCTCGCGAAGGTGTCAGAGCTCAAAGTTGCAAAATCTCTAAAGGTTGAAAGTGAAAATAAATTGGATCTGGCCCCTCGAGGCCTATTTAAGCCTGAAAGTTAGGGTTTTTTGACCCAGTTTAGCCGTTTTGCGTGTTATCTCATTTTTTGACCTCCTGGAGCCTTTTTGGACCTGTTGGGCACCTTGTCCTCTTTTTTTCGCGAGATTTCCCAAAAAATCAAAAATTTTGTCCGATCTCTTGAGGGGGCAATATATTGGCATGTTTTATCTCATCGGGGCAGCAGTGGGGCAAATTTTGAAATCGAAAAATTGTTGGCTTTTGATCGAAACAAGTTATTCTTTGAAACAACGCAGTAAGTGCATCACTTCAAAGAGGGGCAAAATGTAGACACGTAAAATGTACCGATTGACATTGCATGCTTGATCCTGATTACTAACACTGTTTCATCCTATATCATCCCTTGGTTTAACCATTTAATCAAATACCCTTATTTGATTAAATTCATCAATTTTCCTCCCTTAATTAAATAAATTATTTATCTAATTAAGTCATTCTCTCTTGTTAATTAAATCAATCAATCCGATCTAATTATCTCTATTTAATTAAATAAATCAATTTTATTTAATTAATCTCTAAAGTCACTATATTGAATTAAATAAACTAAACCTTATTTGATTTAATCTAACATCATCCCCTTTAATTAAATAAATCAAAATCATTTATTTAATTAAATCTAAATCACATTCTTCTCATCGTTTGATTTAAATTAACCCATAAATCTAAATCAATTAGTCACATCATCTAATCCCTCATTAAATTAATTAACCCTTGATTAATTTAATTATAATCCATGTCCCATCCTCTAGCTTTTTCCACTTGCACATTAATATAGATTTAATTCGTTTATTAAATCCCTATTTTCTCTCAACATGGCATAAAAAAGGAATATTCCTCCAAATTTGAAATCCCTCCAAGTGGACTTAGTCCTTCCAACAAGACATTTATTTCATCTTACAAGTCCTTTTGAATTGAGCCAAGTGGCCATTACTCCATTTGACTCTTCACCCACCTTGTCATTTCACTAATTTCAAATTTTAAATAAAGGCATTTATGGGCACATTCATCAAAATGTGCACATCCTTCATCCATCCATCTCTTGACAAGTGGCATCTTGCCATTGTTTGAAAGTTAGTCCCACATTGCTTCATTTTGGGCATTTCTCCATCTTGTCTTTCTATAAATAAGAGGGTTATCTCCTCATTTGATCATCCACAATTTGAGCAAACTTACTATACTAATTTTCATCTTCAAGCATTAGCATTTTCATCAATTTCATCAAGGTATAACTAGGTTATTGTAGTTTTTCTCCATGGAGTTCATTTGAAGCAATCACCAAGTGGATCACTCTTCATCAAATCATCACAAGCTTGCATAGGAGTTGGGAAAGGGCCAATTTCCACGTCAAATTGGCACCAACTCCCCCATAAGATCAAGAGTCTGCATGTTTTTAATAGGATTTGATTTATCTCTTTGCTTTCTTATTGTCTTCTTATTTTTATTCCTATTTTGAGCATTGCTAATGGATTTTATGGGGAATTTGGATCTTAACTTGCATTTGAATCCTCTAATGTGTTTATTTGTTGTGTTTTGCAGGTACATGGATCTTGGTTCCATAGTTAGCACATCAAGTAAATCTCTTGAAGAAAAGATATTTTAAGGTCAAACTTGGCATAATAATCCTAGCACTATAAAAAAAGACTAAGGTGTAGTGCAAATGGGTTCTTATACAGTAAGCCAAAAAATAACATAAAAGTTAGATATGGTAATATCTCTAAGACATTTAAACATTTTTTCCCCAAGATTTAGTCAATGGTATTCTTAGATTTTCTTACTTAACCATTGTATTAAGAATTAATATGGTTTTGAAAAATGATATTTTCACTTTAGGGTTTAAATATCTTCATTATTTTTAGGTTTTAGATTTAAGCTTTATAATATTGTGCATCATCATTTTTGGGATTCTTTCTATGGTGTTATTCCTATTAATTTCTTTTTTATTGATATAAATTTTTTTCATTACTTTTTCTCACTATACTCACCCTTTCAAACCTTTTATTGTTTTATCTTAGATCTATTTTCTTACCAATATTCTAATCTATAAAATTACACATCATTCTTGCACTTTTTCTTCTTCTAGATAATTAGGATTTAAGGAAACCTATAAAATTACATAGTTGTGTGAAACCTATACCACACACCCTTGCATAAATCTATGTTAGTACAATTTACATATGAGATTCCCATGATCATTTGTCCTTGGTTTCTATTCATGCTTCAATACTTATTTATTTTCCTTATTTTTTGGATACTCTTACAAGTTATCTATTATTCTCACATGTCGCATATTTGTTGTATTATTTTTAGTTATCCTTGTGTGCAACATGTTTTCCTACCCTAGAATGATGCAAAATAGAAGAAATGCAAAAGGAGAAACAACACAAAGCAACACCTCAAGATTAGCCTAGTTGAACTTGAACAAATAAAAGATAAAAACAAGTTATTTACCTTTCCCAAGTCAATTGGTTGGTTGGACTTGTTGATTTGATCATTTATGTGCTGCTAGATTGATTTCAGTAGCATAACGACTTGTTGTAGCTTGATTTGGATGCAAAGATGGTTGAAAAATGGCTATAGATGCAAGATGAAAGTGTATGATGGAGAGGATGAATGCTTGAGAATGATTAGGGTTGCTAGAGAATGAGAGAGAGCTTGAATGTGCATGAGTGCTTAGAATGGATAGGGTTTCAAAAATAGCTAAGTGTTAGTCATTTAGCCAAGGGAGATAAGAATGAACGGTGGAGATTGAAAGAGACAAACGATCAATGGCTCATATCAAAGAGTTGATTAAAGGAATTAAAAATTTATTTTTAATGTGCATGGGGATGATAAAAGGAATTTAATAAATTCCTTAGAAACCTTGGATGAATAAAATAGAATTTAAAATTCCATTGGAAAGAACATGAAGATTGTAAATGGAATTAAAAATTCCATGAGAGGCCTTGGAAAGACAAAAGGAATTAAAAATTCCTTGGGGGATGAGAGCGGAATTAAAAATTCCTCAAAAGTACCTTGGGAAGACAAAAAAGAATTAAAAATTCCTTGGGGGATGAGAGAGGAATTAAAAATTCCCCAAAAGGATCCTGGGAAGATAAAAAAGAATTAAAAATTCCTTGGGGGATGGGGAGAGTTGACCAAAGGGGTTGATTAGACTAACTAATCAATGATTAGAAGACAATTAGGTGGCTAATGAGGGTTAGGAGCCAACTTGTAGAATTTGGAGGATGTGACACATCCTAATCATGAATTAGGAATGTGCACACCCCTAATGATGGGATTAGGAGGTGAATTAGGATTAAGTGAAAGTGATGGAGGATGTGACACGTGATGGAGTAAATTAAATAAATAGACATTATTTATTTAATTTATGGGATAGAAGGGGTAAGGTAGGATAAGTAATAAAAGTATTTAATTATTTAGTTAAATACCTTAGGGATTTAGAGGAATTTAGGGGTATTAATTAAATAATAGTAATATTACTTAGTTAATGTAAATAAGGGGATATTTAGATGAAAAAGGATAAATTTGACCAAATGTAAGTGGTCAAATTTAGATTTCTACAATCCTCATAGTTGGTAGTGTGTTTTTTGAATTCATGAGATGGTGGATTAATACAAATTTTAGAGACCTAGATTATAATAATATATCCTAGTTAGAATTTTACTCAATTTGTATAAGGGATCATTATGAAATAGTTATATCCAAGTCAAATAATTTTTCTAATTGTAAGACATGCAACACCCTCACTACTTGAAAGTGATTGAAACATTAACCAAAGAACAAAAGAACATATTTGAGAAAGAATTCATAGTCCATAACAAACATGTATTTTTTTCTTAATAAGTATTTACTACACAAAGTTATAATCAAATTGTTAGTTTTAAAATTTCTAGCTCAACAAATCATAGAGAACATATTTAAAACCTAAACCTATAGAATAACAACCTAGGATGATGAACTTAAACTTATGATTAGAATATGTTAGCTAAGAGGCCAACTAGTAAGAGTAGGTATCTCTTCTTCAATTTAGTTTTTATTACTTGAATTTAATTTTTGCCATTATTCCATCAAGTCTCCATCATTACTCATCCTTATGGATAATTTTTATTTGTAGATTATTATTCACCACCTTTGTTTAGATCCATTGGAGTAGATTTAACTTAACTTTAAATTTAACTTTCATTATATAATTTGATTATATGTCAAAATCTATTTATAGTTATGAGCACTCTTCCAAATTTTGATTAGTCCTTCAACATCCATTTTATGAGTCATGCAAATGAATAGGTAATACATATGCAATTGATTCAATACAAATAAACAAATTATCTCAACAAAACAAAAAAAGCACATTGCATGTAGATGTAGGAAAATTAGGATACTTACGGGTTCGGGACAAGGTTCTGTTCCAAGTCTGAAGTTGGGTTCTTGGTGTTCCATGTCTGAAGTGGGGTTCTTAATACCTAAGTGGGGAATTGTTATGGAAATTCATTATGGAAAGTTGTGATTATATTTCCAAGGCAGTTAGCCAAATAGAAAGTCATACTCTTTGGTGTAGCCTTCCCATGGAGACATAAGAATATATAAATAAGTAGAATTGTTTGCAAAAGGGGCATAAGTGGAAAGCAAGGAAATAAATTGAGATATAGGAAAAAAAACAAGGACATAAAAATAAATAAAGTTTGATGTATGTGAAGAGATGAATCAGATCTGCATTCAAGGAATGAAATACATGAATAAAATTTACACTTAGTTTAAATACATAGAAATATGTTTAAATATAATTATATATACATATATAACCCATACATGTTCATGTGAAGTATTGAAGTTTGATTCGTGAAAATAGGATAGACCCAAATGCATGAGCAAGAGGATAGACCACTAAAACTTTTCACACTAAATCACTACAAAAAGATGTAATTATGAAAGCCAAAAGATGCAAATAACAATCACAAATGCTACCTAACTATTATAACAACTATAGGGGGAATTTTTTAGAGCATAAAAAGGTGTGTACCTGGTCAAAAAGTTGTTGTTTTTGAGCTACATAGGACTCATTCGCCTTCAGTGGCGAATGGGTCCTTTTAGGGTTTCAGAAAATTGATTTCAAGATCATGTTCCTTGATTTTTGCACTCTCAAATTCCCTATTATCAACTTTTGAAAATCTGTAGGCAATTATGTAGCTTTGATTCCTTGATTTTGTACTTTGAATGACAACTTTTGCAACTTGACAACTTTGACAATTTTGCTCCAAATCTTGTTCTCCACTTGATCTTCAACCTATAAATTTATAAACACACATTCAAGGGAGGGAAAACTTGTTGATTGTTAGTGAATAAGGGTTTTCCTCGGTCAAACCCCTTGTAGGTAATTAAACCAAATGATGAAATGAAACATGAAACATGAAATATGTAAATGATGTCACCTTAGATGTTGTCTTGTGAAACAAATATGCAATCTAACATGCAGTGGCCATGAATAATGTAGAACTTGGATGTGAAATGATGCTTGTAAATGGATCCTCAATGCAAAATTAGCTATCTTAGCTCAACCACATCCATGAATGCATTAAACCCTTGACATGATGATGTGATCTTGAATTGTTGCAATAAACTCTTGAAGTTTTCCTTGAAACTCCTTATGAATGCTCTTGTAATGCTCTTCCTCTTGATCTCATGAAGTTGCATAAGTTTTCTAGGAGAAACAAAGTGAATTAACCCCTTATTTATACTAAATTAGGAGATTAACCCCATCATTCAAATAATTAAGGCCAACACCAGATCTGGAAAGAAACATTATTAAATTCCTACCAAGATGAAATTTAAAAAGTGGGGTCTCATTAAGGGAGGATCCATTTTCCACCTAGGGAGAATGGGTCCTAGCTTAGTTTACAAAAGACCTAGCCCTGGGCGATTGAAAGAAGGCTAAAAAATCATTTCACATCAACTGGAAAAGGGGGATCATGTTAACGGAGGACCCATTTTCCACCTAGGGTGAATGGATCTTAGCACCATTTTCTAAGACCTAACCTTTCCCAATGAAATATTTTGTTAATTAAATTATAAGTGTTGGGATAGATCTTCGGGAGGTGTCAAAATTAAGGCTTAAATTTGAATTTAAAGGGGTTAATTACTCGAATTACCCAAATTAATTAATGACCACCTAGATAAGTATGAAAATTCCTTATAACACTTTACAACACTTAAATAAGGTACACATTATGTACATTTTATTGAAAAGCGGCCCATTAGGCTTAATTAAGCAAATACATCCTAGAAAAGTGTGAAAGTGTGTTACAACACCCTTGCAAAGGATCAATTAAGGTATGATTTAGTCAAATAAAGGTCCTAGGATAGTGTGAATGTGTACAAAACATTACAACACCACTCCAAGACATCATTAATTCAGTTTTAATGTCAATTATCAAACCAAGGGAAAAAGGCTACTTTTTCTGCTACTACATTTTTCCCCCACTTGAGTGAGAGGATGACCCCATGTCAAACACTAAAGTAGACATCCAAGACATTTAAGTATGCAGAAATAAAAAAGATACATGATTATACCCTGTCAAAGGTCAAGAAAAATAAACAAAGAAAAAGGATCAAGCACACCTATTCTAACGCGATGCAGAACAAGACAGTTTGTCCATAACATATGCTGCTCACTTTGGGGTAGTCGAACCTTAGTCTATCCACTAGGTGAGTTGTCCCAATGAAATGGTTTAGTGAGAATGTCATGCTAGTGTATTAGCTTCTCATCGTATAATGAGAAATTCATGCTAGTGTATTGACTTCCCATTATACTAACCATACCAAAGTTATCTTCTTGATAACTTCAATAAGGAACCACAATGTAAATTATTTTGTAAATGATTTTGAATATCATTTTAAAAATTTATTAAAGGGTATTTTTCTTTGTTCATGTAATGGTCTTCCTCTTAGGGAGCATTGTGCCTAATGTCTCCAAGAGAGGACAAGTCAAAAGTGTCAAATCGTCGCCCATGGGATGCTTCGTTCGCATCATGCCATGACAATAGATCGTACACTCTTGGACAACATCAAACCCAATGAAACCACAAAGAAGAGGACACATCACAAGAAAAAGGAAAAATCATGCCATCTATGTATGCCCCCACTTTAAAGCGGTTGCTACACCATCACTGTGAGAAATTCTTTAAAGCAACCAATGTTTTGATCTAAGACATGAGAGCTTTCCTTAGAAAACCCTATGCCAAGTCATATATTTCCAAAGTAAGTTGCATCATGAAATAGGAAGGAAGGGTTGCCCCCAAAAATACATAAGGTATCTATGGATTTGGGGTCAGTATATATGTGCTACAATTTTTTCATAGAGCATGAAACTGTCATCATTCCCCAATACTCATAGAACTAGAAGAATGACACAAAGAGAGAAAAAATAAAGAAAAAATCCTTTCGGGTCAACATGGAAGAAACATGAATGACTTGATGCCTTGTGTCATCCCCAAAAGGAAAACACAAGAAAAATGAAAAACACAAAGACAAAGATTTTGGGTCAACATGAAGAGACCTAAATGTCTTGATGCCTTGAGTCATCCCAAAAAGGAAAACACAAGAAAAATGAGAAAGATAAAGAAAATATTTTGGGTCAACTTGGAAGAGACATGAATGTCTCAACACCTTGCGTCATCCTCAAAAGGAAAACACGAGACAAATGAAAAATTATTATGACATAGAGAAGAATGAAGGTACATATAGAAGAATGCACAAAAAGAGAGAGACATCAAACAAAAAGTCATGGGGGATCACATTACACACATGCAATCATAAAGAAAAACAAAATACTAGTAAGGCATAGGTGAGTCAACCTAATGTAGGTCGTCTACCTCCCAATCTTGGTCGGTATAAACGGAAGGCGGGAAACTAGACACAGGGACAACATCAAGTGCCGAACTAGGACACACACCAAGTTCAACACTCTTTTTTAGGATATTTTTCATTTAAGCTCATGGAAGAAGAAAAAAAAATATTCAACTCATCATGCACTTGTTCATCAATCTTTGCAATGTCAATGTCATCTTCTAAATTAATCACAATAGGAGGTCGAATAACAATTTCCATGCAACGTTCTTGTTTATGTTGTAGTGAGGGTTGAGATTCATCATGCATTGCTTCGGGTAGGTTTGGATTTTAATTTTATATATTATTGTTATTTTCTTGAGTTTGCAATCTATGAGCAATAGTACAACATCTATGTCTACACTCTCTAGCACTTCAATTTCATTTCAATTTATTGTCAATTTGTTTTTGTGTAAGAGCGGGTTTGTCAATCATAGGTTCCTTCTCTTCCTTGAGAGGAATAGAAGAAACAACAATAGGTTGCTCAACCGCTTTCTCTTTGAATTTGTAAACTTGTTTGACTCTAGGAGAGACAATGGGATTGCTTGTATTATTTCATGGTCTCTTGTAGGAAATTGCAGGAGGTTGTTCTATAGATTTTTATTGTATGGTTGGAAGTGTTTTTGGTTTACTCATTTTCTCATCAAGGATGGTTGGTTCGACCATAGGTTGAGGCATGTTTTGAAGGGATATCTCCGCTATTTTCTTTGCCTTGAATTTTTGGTTTGACTTGAAAAAGAAATCTTCACGAGACTTAATAGGTTCCTTAGGCTCAAGCCAAAAGTAATCTAGTGAAAATTTCCCTTTTGTCGAGGCTGGATTAAATCCACTATGATGCACAGTGAAGATGTCATTGCCAAATGGAAAATTTAGACATCTATGCACAAATGAAGGGATGACATTTATGGAGCGAAGCCACAGATAGCCTATCTTCACATGAAATTGGTCTGATTGTGGGATGATAGAGAATGAGACTGTTAATGTTTTCAGTCCCACCTTTAAAGGGAGATTTATCAAGCCTATCATAGGGCAAGAAAAATTGTTATGTGTCTTGATCCATGCTTTTGGGTTATCATATGTTTCTTGATATAGCTCATGCACATATAAGAATGCTTCTATGATTACATTCTCTCCACATATGGGATCAATCAATATCCCATTAGTGGGCTTATTTTTGATTCGCTAGCTATGTAAAGAGGACCATTAGGTGCACATTTAGGTATGTCATTTTGTAACTCCAGTGTGTAAACTGTAGAATAGCAAAGGGGCAATACAACAACCTAGAAT